>MU123707.1:458917-520778 GCA_014904935.1 Melanogaster broomeanus | reverse complement strand
TGGGCAATCCCATAGAAATAATTTGAGGATGTTGGGATTGCCCATAAGGTAGTTGGGCAGTCCACAACAGATATAGAGAACATGGGATTGCCCATTTGGTAATTGGCAGTCCCACAATAATAATATTAGGATGTTGGGATTGTCTAATTGGTACTTTTATGTCCATTTTCAGAATACAGCCTGCTAACTAATACCAAGTAGTATAAATAGGTCTCCAAAATTGGCTTCTGGATAGCCTATTTTTACTTTTTTTTTCAAGATGGGACCCCTGACACTCCGTGACAGTGACAGGAAAGAAGTTCCAATTGGGCAAGCCCACCATCATTGGGACATGCCCAAAATTGATTTTGGGACAGCCCATGATGCTTCTGGGACAATGTCATCTTGGCCCTATGGGACAGGCCCAGGTGGGATGATCCATGGGATGGGTAGCTCTTAGCTTGAACATTTAGTAGAGACAGATCAAGCTAAGAGCTTGGTCAAAAGGGTTACCTGAAGTGACTTGTCATGTATATGATACCATGCTTTTCAGGGGAAAGATGTATTTTGGAATGTAGCTCAACCTGGTCAGGGGTTCCTTTACAGTGGAATAGCAAATGTTATGGCATGAAACAGGGGCTTGTATGGTATGCAGAAGGATTAGGTGAATCATCATAGACTTGCAGAGCATGGGGACTGAAAGAAGGGAAATGGTTGCAGATAAGAAAGTGATGGGTTTCTGTAATTGAGTGAGGCAGTGGAATACTTTGAAGCAGAATCAATAATTGTTTGAGGTGAAAATATGGTGGGCTTCATCAATGAAGATGCGCTTCAGGCAAGTGGAGTTGGCATCAGCCCAGTTATAAAACTGCTCAGTGTCAGCAAGATGAGCAGGTACAATGACTATCTGTGCTGACATTGGATTGTGAATAGACTGCCATTGTCCACCATGAATTGAAGTCACAGCCAGCCTACAATCAAGGTCTTCAGTGAGAGTGACAAAGGGTGTGACAACTATGAAAAGGCTGTCAGGGTGTAGGACAGTGGCTGCAAAGAATGCCAGACTTTTCCCACTACCAGTGAGGAGAATTGCCAAGACATGCCATTTGTAAATGAAGATTGAACAAGTTCAGCTTGGTGGCTACTCGTGCACTGGGACTCTTCTGGTCCAGAAAACAGGGTCTTTAGGCAGGACCAAAGGAGGGGGTGGACAATGACAGGAGAAAGGGCTTGGGTAGAGGAAGGCAGCAAAGCATGCAGTATATCATGCATGTGTTCAGTGATGTTAGTGTTGTTGCCAGACCACTTTCGATTTGATGCTTCCTGTGAGATGTGAAATCCCCTAGGTAAGCACCGGGTTTGTTAAGAAGGTGTCAAGTCTGGGTCTTCTCCAGCTAAGTCCAGATATAACTCCAGTTGGGGTAGCATAGAGAGTAGAGGAGTAGAGGTAGACTGATTGGATTCAACTACTTAAAGGGAGAGTTGATCCCTTGCATAGGTTCCAGTCTAAGACAGAAAGAATAGGGAGAA
Source organism: Melanogaster broomeanus (assembly GCA_014904935.1). Lineage (NCBI taxonomy): Eukaryota > Fungi > Basidiomycota > Agaricomycetes > Boletales > Melanogastraceae > Melanogaster > Melanogaster broomeanus. The sequence goes on along the minus strand of MU123707.1, from coordinate 519,269 downwards.
GTAACTATGTTGATTTCAGACTAGAGACTACCGGACAAAATATCTACAGATTAAATACTAGAATGGTGCATAGCAAAGCACAGTCTGGTAATCTGGAGACCGGGAGATTAGTAAGATATCAGTAAGCAAGAATGGAGGCGCAGTAAGCTGACAAAGGTAGGACCAGGACCAGAGTACATACAAAAAGCCGGATATGAAATGTGAATCAGAGGCATAATGGAGCGATGTGGCAGACACTGCCATGCTCACTAATCAAGACTATACCCGAAACAGGATTGAGATTGAGTCCAGGGCTGGGAATGCACGAGTGAGGCCGGAGATGTATGAGTGAGGCCAGACTCAGGAATAGGGGTCTGGACATGGATGTGACAGAAGGGTATGATATGATTGTCCCTAAAGGGGTTCTGGGAGCGAGAAGACTTGTAGAAGGAGTAGGCTTGGGTGTAAGAAGAAGGGAACGGTTCCCCGAGATATCCCCAGACTGTTGGGCTGATATCTGGGATGCGATGCGGTTGGGTTGATAGACTTTATACTCAGAAATGCATAGGACTAATGGACTTGACTTAGGAAGACTTTAGACTTGACTAGGACTCGCTTTCACTTGTGACACTTGTGCAGGAATGAAAGGTGTATTCAAAAATGGTAAGAACAATGCTTTATAGTCCAGGCATACCCAGGACTTTGGTAAAAATAGAAAACTGTCATGTAAAAATAGGGGAAAGCCAAACAGAGTCTGCTCCTGGTGGACTGAGTACAAGTATACATGCAAGATAAAGGGAAACCATACTTCTCATCTGCATGAATAACCCGCAGACTTACCAACAAGTTAGGACAAACATGGACAATGATTCCTGACATGACGATGGACAACCCGATGGAATGTGAGAAGAGCCTGATGAACGCGACGATCCAACACTAGGTGATGCAGGATCTGACGCTAGGTGACACAAGGGAACGATGGAAATGCAGCAGGGATGATAGGATATATGCAGGGAGTTGACTAGGAGTCTTTGGGAGCAGTCTACAGCTGTAGAGAATGTTAGTGCTCTACTCCACAAAAAGACCAGTAACCAGACTTCAGTTGCTGGTTGCAACAAATCTCAGTCTCAGTCTTCATAATTTTTGGAAACCAGTGAAACCGGTTGAAGACTGGTCAAAACTGGTTCCAAACAATGGGTAGGGGTACCAATGGGTTCATGGATGTGGACCGTGGTGACCTGTGGCAGGTATACCTGTGGGTTTGATATGTATGTATACAGTACTATCCATAACAGGTGATAAAGTATACTACAACAGGCCTGAAACAAGTGAGTGGGGCTGAAAATGAATGGGTGGCACTGAAAACAAGCATGTGTGGCTGAAAACACATGGGTGGGCCTGAAATGAGCCAGTGGGCCTGAGTGAGTGCAGTTGCAGCTGAAAACGAGCAGTTTGACACTGAATATGAGCTGCAATATCTGGCTGTGGACCCCAGAAGTGCATGAGTGATGGCACTGAAGCCCAGATGCAAACATGCTTGTCTTTATTGATGAGTCTGTGAAAGATGAGTGGACATCATTCTGCAAGTATGGCCGAGCCCACAAGGGTACATGCTGCATCCAGCACCAGTGCTTTGCGCAAGGAATACACTATTCTATACTTCCTGCTCTCACATTGGATAGTATCATCACTTATGATATCATTGAAGGTGCTGTGACAAGTGAGCACTTTGTTCAATTCCTGAAGGATCATGTGGTATGTAAGTGCACTCATCATTTAATTTTCAACTGTACTTTGATCCAACTGTACACAGATGCCATTCACTACTCCATAGATAATAATCCAGTGAACTCCCTGTGCCATTCTCATCCCCGTCATCAGCCCTCATGGAACGGGAGGCTCCACCAGTATGGTATCGCTTTTCATATGCAATCTTCTTTGTGACAGGTTTGCTTGGGTTGGAGTCTGCATTAGTTTTGCTACACTTACACTTGGCATCTGGTCCATTCCACCAAGTAGCACTACCTTTCTTGAGCCTGATAACATCTCCCATAGACATTTCAATGTCACATAGGGTCTGGTCACTGACATCTGAGAGGATGTCAGGACCTAAGTGCTTCTCAGCATGCTTGAGAAAGTGTGAGAGCTGGCTTGGAGTCTGAATGATGGGGGACGACTGGTCAATAGCACTTGTACCATGTGTTGATCCTGGAGTTGGGGTTACTGGAGTAGTAGGTCACAGTACTGTCTGTGTAGAGCCTGGGATGATGCAAAAAATGTGAACATTGATATGCAACAATGGATGGGTCAATTGTAGCCAACACCTGTCAATGGAATTAGGTGTAATGTCAAGACTCTGATAGGGTGGATAATGACAACCCATGTACCACTTCATTGTAGGACAGAGATGATCCTGACCTAACCCACTAACCAACCCTAACTGCTAACCAACCCTAACTAGTCGTTAACCAACTGGCCTTACCTGTTAACTAACTGTGAACCCGAGACAGAGATGGGGACAGAGATAATCCTGACCCAACCCCTTAACCAACCCTAACTGCTAATCAACCCTAACTGTCAACCTTAACCATTGTGAAACATATTTTGGAGGTTTTGCTGGTGAGGAGATGTTTTGTTGCCTGAGGACTGAGAGAGGGGACTTACATGTGACAGTTGCATTATGGACAGTTACCCTCATTACCCTTCTTCTGCAGTGAAATATAGCAGTTGTAACATTGTGCCATCCCAACCTGTCCAGGTTGGTGTCATATCCATGTCCGGGCCCCTATTCCCGAGTCCGGCCACACTCGCGCATCTCTGGCTACACTCGCGCATCTCCGGCTACACTTGCGCATCTCCAACTACACTCATGCATCTCTGGCTACACTCGCACAACCCCGGCCCTGGACTCAACTTCAGTCCTATTTCAGTATAGTCTTGATTAGTGAGCATGGCAGTGTCTGCCACATAGGCAACTGCGTGGGTACACCCTGGGGTACCAGAGGTCAGACCCCCACCCATACCCCAGAAAAACCCACACCCACGACCGTGGGTACCATACCCATGGTGGGTTTACCCACAATACCCTCATGTACCCATGCCTACAAACACACTTTTTAGTAGGGTTGTTGAAAAAATGTTTAGTGGTAATATTGAGCTGCATGGTGTGAACAAATAAGTTTGTCTACACTACCTAACCCCATGATGTTGACCAGGGCTGATGAGGTGTTGTGTGAGTGCAAAGGTACCACATACATGGTAGTTGAACTCCTAGTTGAGACTGCAGCACCAAAGTGAAGTGAGGGTCGCAGTGTGAACCTGTTACCCCCATGAAGAATGGGCAAGGTTGATGCAAGTGGAAGGGCTAGAGGAGCACACAGTGGGACTTGGGAACCTTGGTATTGCCAGAGTGTTGGTATTCAAGTTGAGCTTGAGCTGACCTTGGTCAGGGAAACAATTGACAGTCGGTGTCAGAATAGATAGATGAATTACACACACTCCAACATTGCTGACACACCAGCATGGTTGACCTGTTGCTTCAGTAGCATGGACCAAGGAATGGTTGTGAGTGTACCCAGAGCCACCAACCATGGTGAAGAACAGCCTCTAGCACAACAACGAGCGACCTGATTGACAAGATTTTTGTTGCAGACTCCATGTAGGCTCTGTGAAATGGAGCCTAGGTGGTCTGCAGTGTGTTATGCTGGTTGAGACTGGAAGATCTTAACTAGCTAACAACAACAAGCAAGGGTTCATCCCAAGAGTGAAGCTCTTGAAGGGTTCCTTGCTAAGATCAAAGATTGCTATTGCAGGCTAGCAACAGGCCACTAAAGCTAGCAAGTTGAGTTGTCTTAGAGTCTCGGATGAGCTATAAGCTGGTAGATTGTGTAGATCTAAACTAGAGAACTATTACAGTGAAGTAGCTACCTTTATAGTAAATGAGACAGAGCACAGACCATGTCCTTGATAAGGGTTATAAGTACAATTGGTAACCCATAGAAGGTGGCAGAATATAGTGGAAGGAGTCCCAGTGATAAGCTGGGTAGACAGGTCAAGTGAGTCAAAGAAGAAAATGGGGACTTAGGTAAGGCTAAGTCACATGATAGTACAATGGATAGGGGTCAGGGCATGTATAGTACAAGAAGGGAGAAAAACCATAACACAGTGTGTCCGAGGCTGTCCTTGATTTTTGCAGTTGCCTGCTCTGTCACATGAGATGATGGCATGTTGTCATTGTTCACACAATTCTCAACTAAATTGCTTGGGATTTTTCTTACAGACCCTGGCCAGGAGGATCTGGATAGTGAGCCAGGGGATAGGGGTGGTTGTGGAGGGAGGAGGAGGAAGTAGTGTTCCCAAGTTCAGTTGCAGGACTGATAAAAGACCCGCAACTGGACTGGACCGCATGGGGTTGCAACTGGACCAGTTGCAACCAGTTGCAACCAGTCCTCACAGCCACCACACAGCCACAACCAAAATAGGAAATTTCCCCCTATTTCCCCCTATTTTTACTGATTTTTAATGACTTTTACTGACTTATGTGACTTCAAAAATATCAATTAGGCATATAAATCAACAGTTGTACCAGTCTTTATCAGTTGCAACTGGTCTTTTCAAAACTGGTTGCAACCAGTTGCAACCTGGTATCAGTTCAGTTGCGACCAAAAATGATCAAAAGACTGGACTGGACTGGACTTTGAAACACTAGGAGGAAGGGAACATATGGGTGGCATATGAGTAGGAGATCCAAGCTGTGACAGCAGAGTATGCGAGCATTGCCAGTATGTCCATAGTTGAGAGCATGTTTGAGCATGGAAACAACTTCAATGATCCATGGATCCATGACATACATGTTAGAGGTTGGTTTTCTCTGTGCACCTTTTCATTGAATTGTGTATGGGGCAAGGATTCATGGCACATCTCAAGGCATTGTCTCCAATGATTCTTGGTTGTGATGTTCTTGGCAGTGGTACCTGTGAAGACACTGGTGACTGCACCAAGCTGGATGGCATGAAACTTGCACTCATTGCATATGTGATGGGATAGGCCCTGATAAATCTGAGATGATATAGGATGAATAATGTGGCTGCCATGACATGCATTGTTGAGGTGCTGGTTGCCATCACCATCATCATCCATGTCATCATCTGGAAAGTCCTCATTGATGAAGGGTCTGAGCTCGGCATTGATCAAATTGAGTCTGTGTGAAAAGGTGGTGATGAGGCCATTTGTTACAGTTTTTCTTTCATTGCTTGTGTCGCATCCATCTTATCTCCTAAATGCTCTTTAGAGATAAGATTACTTACGATGTATTTTTAGATCGGTGACTTTCAACTCCTCTACAGTCACCGATCCACTTCTCCATTGTTCCCCATATTTGGCTAACAATAGCGTTACCATTGCCTCAGTTCCCATTGTGCTCCTTACGCGTCGAACAATAGCTTGCTATTGTTCTCCATTTATATCTTTGTAGACTACCACATATATAAACCATAGCACCTCCATGTATTTCCCCAAGCTATTCTATGTTGTTCTCCATTAACTGGTTAACTCTCAGTCATCTGACTATCAGCCTCTGAGTCGTTGACGTCCCACTCTTTGAGTGGACATACTATTCTTGGATAGACCTCGCTTGTCCCTAATCCGGACTTTGCGAGAATCCTTCATTTGTTAGCGAGGCTTGTCTTATGACAACCCACGTAACAAAAGAATAGCTTCTTCAATCGTTCCTACTATCCAGTAGCCGAACGCCCTTGATTGCACCTAGTACACCACTATCTGCAAAACCAACCGTGCCTGGGAAACCTGCCCCAGCACACAAGCTCTACAAGATGACTCCTCCATCGACCCCACGCAGCCCCTTTGCAGCTGCTAGAACCGGAGAAGTACCCCACCATCTTCAGACCCAGCGACAAGACCCGCTACCTGATTCTCACCAGCACGCCTGGGAGACAAGATCCCTCATCAGCCCTTATCCCACAGCTGAAGAACGAGGCTCTGGCCACAGTGTATCTCGCCTCGGCCAAGATCCTGAAGAGCTGTCCAGACAACACCACTGATCCCTCCTACCCCATCTTCGCCCGTCACCATGACTACGAAAGCTGCTGAAATCAAAGTCAGACAACCCTCCGCCTTCGATGGCTCTCCCACTGATGCCAACCACTGGCTCTTGAGTGTTAAAGCATATATGCACATTAACGCTCATGTCTACGACACCAATGAAAAGAAGGTCCTCTCGGCCCTCTCCTATTTTACTAAAGGAACTGCCGCATCGTGGGCTGAGACCTTCTATGCCAAGAGGGACGCCATGGCTGTACCGGATTATGGTACCTGGATGGACTTCAAAAATGAATTCAAGACCTCCTTTGTAACTCAGGACACCAAGGAGACTGCAACCGCTAAATTATCTACCCTTACCCAGAGGCAATGCGGTTCGCTCGAGAAGTATAATTCCCAATTCTGACTCTTTGCCCAGAGATCGGGAATTACCAATGACAACGCTCTGATCTCGTGGTACTCACGGGGTCTCCACGCCGACATCGCCACTCGAATCATGGGGATGGACACCGTCCCATCCACGCTTGAAGAATGGATAAAGAAGGCCCAACACTTCACTGTGCAAATGGCTCGTATCCAATCGTTCAAGACCGGTCGTAACTGGAACCCACCCTCCAGTTCCTGCCCTGCCAGGGACCCTGACGCTATGGACATAGACCGCATAAGCCTCACTCCCTCGGAGCGAGCAGCCTATATGAAAAAAGGTCTATGTTTCAAATGCAGTCAATCTGGCCACCGAGTCGCTAATTGTCCGAAGAAGACTGAAGAAGTTACCTCTAAAAAGAAGAAGACCCCGGCCAAGATGGTCCGGGCTATCGAAGATCAACCCTCCGAGATTCAACAATACGTCGCCATGCTTACCAACAAGAAGGTCTCACAAGCCAAGATCCTAGATGTTATGAAAATGTGTTTCGAAGAGAAGCTGAAAGAAGAGGAAGGAAGTGAGGAAGAACCCGAGATCGATCGGGTGGGTTTTTGAATCGAGGAGTTAAGTCGACATTTACTCCTTGTATCCCTGTAATTGTACCTGACAAGAAGAATGGCAATTCATTTCGTATCCCCATTGCATTCGTCCGAAAACCAGGTACAATAATCGTCGATTCCCATGCATTGATTGACAGCGGAGCATCCATCAATGTAATGGATACCCACTTCGCTGTCAAACACCGATTCCCTCTCACCCGACTCTCAAAACCACTCACACCACGTAACGTGGATGGTTCCCCAAATAAACAAATCTGTCACTTCACCACCACCATCACGATTCATATCAACGATCGTGAAATGAAGCAACAATTCTTTGTCATCAACTGTGGCAAAGAAAATGCCATTCTCGGCATGCCGTGGTTGAAGTCTGCGAACCCAATCATCGATTGGGAAACTGGAGAAATCAAATTGCCTCATTGGCACTTATCCCCGGTTAGACCCCGATTCAATCAAAAGCATCTCATAGAACAGAGATATCTCACCCGTTACCTCAGTGGTGATGGTTCCGATTACATTCGTCGCCAATACCTGAAATGGTTCCACCCCTCTCTCCTCTGAACGACTCTAGCTACCGAAATAGCTCAACAGACGATCAAGGAGAAAGTCCTACTCCCAGCCGCCTTCGCCAAGTACAAGACAGTATTTGAAATATCCACCACTGATCACGTTCCCCCGAACGAACGTTCGATCATGCTATTGACTTGGACGACTCCTTCATTCCAAAAATAGCCAAGGTATACCCGCTAAACCTGAAAGAGCTGGAAGTCTGCAAAGCCTTCATCAATGAACACCTCACCTCAGGGAAGATCGTTCCCTCGAAATCCCCCCAAGCATCCCCCTGCTGCTTTGTTGCAAAGAAGGACGGCAGTCTCTGACCATGCCAAGATTACCGATACGTAAATTCTCACACGATCAAGAATGCCTATCCCCTTCCCTTGATTTCCGACCTTATGGATTGGCTGAAGGGATCACTGATCTTCACGAAGTTTGATGTGAGATGGGGGTACAACAATGTACGGATTAAACCAGAAGATCACTGGAAAGCAGCATTCATCACCCCTTTCAGTCTATTCGAACCAACGGTAATGTTCTTTGGCCTCTGTAACTCTCCCTCAACATTCCAGGCAATGATGAACTCTTACTTCACCGACTTCATTGCCGAAAGATGGTTGGCCATTTATATGGGCGACCTCCTCATTCACTCTGCAGACCCAGTCATTCATGAAGAATGGACCCGCCATGTATTGGAACGACTTCAACTACACGACTTATATTTGAAACTAGAAAAGTGTCAATTCGCCATGCCGGAGGTAGAATTCCTCGGCGTCGTCGTTGGTAATGGCAACTTCAAGATGGACCGTCAAAGGTCAGAGCCATTGATGAATGGATTCCCCCTCGAAATGTGAAAGAAGTATGCTCCTTTTTGGGATTCTGTAACTTCTACCGGCGTTTTATCCCCTCCTTTGCCACCCTTGCTCGACCCCTCACCGACCTTACCAAGAAACTATCTCCCTGGGAGTGGTCACCTGCCTGCAATAGAGCGTTCAAGGACCTTCAGGTCAAGTTCAAGATGCTCCCCATCCTCGCCATGCCCGATGTCTCTCGACCCTTTGAGGTCATGACTGACACCTCACTCCATGCGTTCGGAGGCATCTTAATGCAACGTGATGGCAATGGAGACCTCCATCTGTGTGCCTACATCTCTCAAACCTTTTCCCCTGCTGAACGCAACTACGACATCTATGATCGTGAGTTGCTGGCCGTCATCCATGCTTTACAAGCCTGGCGACATTATCTTCAGGGAACGGCTCACCCCATGACCGTTCTGACGGATCACAAAAACCTTACCTACTTCCACTCCCCTCAGAAACTGTCTTGTCGTCAAGCACGCTGGCTCTTGACACTCGCCGACTATGATCTTCGATTCGTCCACACCCCTGGCTCCACTATGGGACCCGCTGACGCTCTCTCTCGCGTCAACTGCCCGGATTCTTCGTCCGATAACCATGACGTGACGTTACTCCCTCCCGGCTTGTTTGTTCGTGCTATCGACACCAAACTCCTCGACAAGCTGACAACGTCTTCCTCCACCGACCCCCTCGTTCTCTCAGCCACTCGTGCCCTCGAACAGGGTACTCCACTCTTTCCTCGATCCACTGTCTCTGACTGGCAATACACCAACAGCAAACTTTATTATAAAGGCCGTCTCTACGTTCCCCCTGATCACCGCTCCGATGTCGTCTGGGCTGCCCATGAAGCGCCCACATCCGGTCATCCCGGGATCACCCGCACCGTCGAGCTCATCTCACGAGACTGCTGGTGGCCCGGCTTACACACATTTGTTCGCCGGTTTATTTTGGGTTGTGCCACGTGTCAATCCATGAAGGTTAACACACACCCCTCTGTCCCAGCCTTGATGCCTATCCCCTCCACCTGTTCTTGCCCCTTTCAGCAGGTCTCCGTCGATCTGATCACCGGTCTTCCCCTGTCGGCTGGTTTCAATTCTGTCATGGTCATGGTAGACCATGGCCTTTCGAAGGGGGTAATTTTCCATCCATGTGTCAAGTCCGGGTCTTCTCCGGCTGAGTCCGGGTATAACTCCGGTCGGGGTAGCGTAGAACAGAGGGGTAGACTGATTGGATTCAACTACTCAGGGGGAGAGTTGATCCCTTGCGTAGATTCCAGTCTAGACAGGATAAGGAGAAGTAACTAAGTTGATTTCAGACTAAAGACTACCGGACAAAGTATCTACAACTTAAATACTACAAGGGGAACACAGGAATGCGCAGTCCGGGAATCCGGAGACCGGAAGATTAGTAAGTATTAGTAAGACAGAACGAAAGCGCAGTAACCTGACAAAGATAAAACCGGGACAAGAGTACATACAAGATGCCAGATATGAAATAGAGTCGGGGACAGAATGGAGCGATGTGGCAGACACTGCCATGCTCACTAAGTAAGACTATACCGAAACAGGGCTGAGGTTGAGTCCGGGGCCGGGAATGTGAGAGTGTGCCCGGAGATGGGTTGGTGTGGCCGGACTCGGGAATAGGGGTCCGGACATGGATATGACACCATGCCTGAAAACAATTACTGCCGAAGAAGTTGCTGACGTCTTCTTCGAGAAAGTCTTTACCCAATTTGGACTTTATGACAAGATTATATCTGACCGAGGACCGCAGTTCGCCTCGAAATTCGCCAAAGAACTCGCACGAATCCTCAGGTATGACCTCACCCTCTCCTCTGCCTACCATCCACAGACGGACGGAGAGACTGAACGAGTCAACCAAGAACTTGAAACCTACCTTCGCATCTTTTGTAATGGTAAACCCCACGATTGGACCCAATTCCTCCCCTTTGCGGAATATGCCCACAACTCTGTGATACACTCTGTGACCAAGAAGATCCTGTTCTTCTTGATGCTCGGATATGAACCCTGAGCTTTCCCCGCATTAATTAAAGAAACACCGATCCCCACCGTAACTGATCGGCTCATGTCACTTGACTCAGCTAGGAAGGAAGCCCTCGCCACTCATGCAATTGCTGCCCGAGTCATGAGAGAATGAATTTCCTCTCAATTTGTGCCCTGGAAACTGGGCAACAAGGTCTGGCTTGAGGCCAGAAACCTCAATTTCAACTACCCCAGTTGCAAACTCGCCCCGAAACGCGAAGGACCCTTCGAAATTGTCAAGGTGTTGTTCCCTATTTCTTATCAATTGAAAATCCCTGTCACTTGGAAGATTCACAACATATTCCATGTGTCCCTCCTATCATCCTATTGGGAAACTCCCGAATATGGACCAAATTTCATAAGACCACCACCTGACGTGGTGAACTCCGAAGAACAATGGGAAGTTGAGAAAATCATTTCACATCGAGGGTCTGCAGCTCGTCACAAATTCCTGGTCAAATAGAAGGGCTATCTGTCATCCGAAAATTCGTGGGAACCCCCATCCCATTTGAAAAATGCACCTGATGCTTTGAAAGCTTATAAGCGGTCATGACCTAAAGCTTTTCCTCAGTCTCATTAACTATCGCCCACCACGTCTCTTCCCCAGAAAATCGTCGAAAACCCCTACTTTGAGCTATGCCTTCCCGTGATTCTACTCCTTCTATGCCTAGATCGTCTCGCCGCCCCCACAACCGAAGTCAATACATACCCTATGGACAAAGACTTCGCCAACCGCCGCCAACAGACTTGAACCTCGCCGTCCTCCGAGCCTCCATGATATCACCCTAGCTCACGACATCGATAGTCAATTCGCTCACTACTCCCCTCTCCAAAGCACCCACCAAGCCTTGATGCAGACTCTTTGTCTCAGGACTTTCTCTGACATCCTATCTCGTTCAGAGGACCAACAAGCCAAACTAGTAGGCCTGTTGCTTACCAGCATTCGCTGCAGACAGGAGGACTCCCTCCTAAATCTTCTACATCAACTAGGGTTCGAGCAAGTTCTTGCCTGCGTTCATCGCCGTCGTCTCGAATCCCCCTCCCCATTCCACGAAGACCAACCCATGCTGTTCATGCATCGGGGTACTACCATGGAGGAGGTTGAACGTATAGACCTCCCTACTACTATGACACAATACAACCTAACAGCTATTCGACGAGCTATAATCAGGTGAACCAGTGAGACCACCTCATCTCCCCCGTCTTCATCGTCTCCCACCTCTGCCAGCTCCTCCGCATCGAACCCCATCGTTGTAGCTGATGACGAGGACACAGACACATCCAATGATGAGACTCCTCCTCCCATTCCCATCCAACTTCGTCCCCGACCTACACGAGCACAGACGATCCCTCTTGTACCACTATCTCACGCGGGACGTACGACGTCTAACCCATCCATGGTATCGTCCCTCTCATCCCCTAGCACGGAAGAAGCCTTCGGGCTCACTTGTGCCCAAATTGCTGCCACCCTCTTCGAAGTTGAGGAACGACTTACTCGTGACGACCACATGGTCACCCAGACAACGGAGGAACGCCTAGCCCAGGACGCTGCAGGAGAAGCACAAACTGGCCCTATACTCCTCCGCTCTCACGCATTCTACCATGCTACGTGCTTCAAATGTCACCGTCTAGGCCATGTTCGCATCAACTGCTGCATGTACGAATGTCCAATCTGTCGCACCTTTGCCCCAGGGCATAACCAGCACAACTGTCCCAAGTGCCATCGTCCTTCTACTCCCCCTCCTGCCTCCTCCGTCACTGCCGCTCTCCAGGAGGACCTCCCTGACTATGCCACCGACGACCCCTATGACCACCATGCGTACTCACATACCGGGACTCCCTCCGGAGATAGGTTCTAGAATTCTAAGGTCAGGTGACTCAGAAGCTAAGCGGGGGGTAATGTTACAGTTTTTCTTTCATCGCTCGTGTTGCGTCTATCTTATCTCCTAAATGCTCTTTAGAGATAAGATTACTTACGATGTATTTTTAGATCGGTGACTTTCAACTCCTCTACAGTCACCGATCCACTTCTCCATTGTTCCCCATATTTGGCTAACAATAGCGTTACCATTGCCTCGGTTCCCATTGTGCTCCTTATGTGTCGAACAATAGCTTGCTATTGTTCTCCATTTATATCTTTGTAGACTACCACGTATATAAACCGTAGCACCTCCATGTATTTCCCCAAGCTATTCTACGTTGTTCTCCATTAACTGGTTAACTCTCAGTCATCTGACTACCAGCCTCTGAGTTGTTGACATCCCACTCTTTGAGCGGACGTACTATTCTTGGATAGACCTCACTTGTCCCTAATCCGGACTTTGCGAGAATCCTTCATTTGTTAGTGAAGCTTGTCTTATGACAACCCACGTAACACCATTGGCCTGGATGTTTCCAAGTGTTTTCATGAAAGCAAGGGGGTATACACGGTGGTCTATGCTGTTGCCAATGATGCCATGGAGGTCAGGCTCTGCCTCAAAGAGAGAGTAAACTTGCTTAAGGTCTACCAAGGAGCCACAGAAGTGAAAGACATCTGGTAGATATTGGATGATCTTGAAACTGTCTGGAGTGAATGCATCAATCTCATTGTCATCTTCATCAAGGAGGGGAAGCAGGTTGAGATCAATCTGGGTCCTATCTTCACAATCGGCAGGTTTGTCATAGGCAATAGGATTCTCGGTGATGATGGTGTGATGAAGGATTTCATGCCAAGTGTTGACAGAGGCAGATCTAATGGTGAGTGAAGTTCAATGACTGGATATCACACTTCAGGTAACCACTTTGACCCACCTCTTAGGTTGATTATTTCCTGGATATATTGGACCTATGAGGCCTACTTCCCATGGGCTATCCCAACATGGGCTATCCCAACATAGACCATCCTGATGGAATATACTAGCTCACTCCCTGAGTATGTGGTGGGCTTTCCCACCAGTCACATCAGTCATGAGGTGTCAGGGGTCCCCTATCCACTTTGGGATTGCCCAGGTGACTTGTGACCCTTCCCAAGTAATTTATAGGCATTGGCAAATAGCCCCTCTATTACCATTGGGATTGCCTGAGTGACTCTGCCCACAATAGGAGTCTGAGTATGCATTCAGGATATGTAGATGCTGCATTTTGGACAGCCATAGTGGGAGTTTGGATATGTTCAAAATGGTGAATTGGAAATGCCCACATAGTATCTTTGGGACACCCACAGCAGGTCTTGGGACATCCAGGGGAGAAGTTTGGGATGCCCACAGTAGCAATTGGGATATCTATGGTGGGAGTTTGGGATACCCCAGTGGAGGTTTGGGATGCCCACATAATAGCTTTGGGACACCCATGATAGGTCTTGGGATATCCAAGGAGAAGTTTGGGATGCCCACAGTAGCAATTGGGATACCCCAGTGGAGGTTTGGGATAGACAAAAGTGTACACTTTTGGCCGGAGTTTTGCTACACTTTGTATACACTTTTTCGCTACACTTTTGGCCAGAGTTTTGCTACACTTTGTGTACACTTTTTGCTACACTTTTTAAGTTGACTTGGTAGACAAAAGTATACACTTTTGACCAGAGTTTTGCTACACTTTGTGTACACTTTTTTACTACACTTTTTCAGTTGACTTGGTAGACAAAAGTGTACACTTTTGGCTGGAGTTTTGCTACACTTTGTGTACACTTTTTCGCTACACTTTTTTAAGTTGGTTTGCTAGACAAAAGTGTACACTTTTGGCTGAAGTTTTGCTACACTTTGTGTACACTTTTTCATTATACTTTTTAAGTTGACTTGGTAGATAAAAGTATACACTTTTGGCTGGAGTTTTGCTACAGTTTGTGTACAGTTTTTCGCTACACTTTTTAAGTTGGTTTGGTAGACATGATTGTACACTTTTGGCCGGATTTTTGCTACACTTTTTAGGTTGACTTGGTAGACAAAAGTGTACACTTTTGACCAGAGTTTCGCTACACTTTTGGTATACTTTTTCCATACACTTTTTAAGTTGGCTTGGTAGACAAAAGTGTACACTTTTGGGTGGATTTTGCTATACTTGGTATACACTTTTTCACTACACTTTTAAATTGGTTTGGTAGACATGGTTGTATACTTTTGGCCAGAGTTTTGCTACACTTTATATATACTTTATAATGATAGCTGTGATTAGATAAGTTTGGAATAAGTAGATAAGTAGGGTTACTAATATTAGATGTAATTAGATAAGCATGGAATAAGTAGATAAGTAAAACTACAATGGTAGATATGATTAGATAAGTATGAAATAAGTAGATAAGTGAAATTGAAATGATAGATGTGATTAGATAATTATAAAGTAATTAAATAAATGAAACTATGTCAGCTGATAGATGTTTCAACTCACAATCTGAGTATTTTAATTGCTCCTGTGGGTGTCCCAAAGTCAGCATGTGGACATCCCAAACTCCCAGTGGGCATTATCAAACTCACATTGAGGGCATCCTAAGACATGCTGTGGATGTCCAAAGGCCACCATGTGGGAATCCCAACCTTCTCCCTTGGATATCCTAAAACCTGCCATGGGTGTCCCAAAGCTACTATATGGGCATCCCAAACCTCCACTGGGGCATCCCAAACTCCCACCTTGGATATTCCAATTGCTACTGTGGGCATCCCAAACTTCTCCTTGGATATCCCAAGACCTGCCATGGGTCTCCCAAAGCTACTATATGGGCATCCCAAACCTCCACTGGGGTATCCCAAACTCCCATCTTGGGTATCCCAATTGCTACTGTGGGCATCCCAAACTTCTCCTTGGATATCCCAAGACCTATCATGGGTGTCCCAAAGCTATTATGTGGGCATCCCAAACCTCCACTGGGGTATCCCAAACTCCCACCATAGATATCTCAATTGCTACTGTGGGCATCCCAAACTTCTCCCCTGGATGTCCCAAGACCTGCTGTGGGTGTCCCAAAGATACTATGTGGGCATTCCCAATTCACCATTTTGAACATATCCAAACTCCCACTATGGCTGTCCAAAATGCAGCATCTACATATCCTGAATGCATACTCAGACTCCTATTGTGGGCATCCCAATTCCTCCTGTAAGCATCACCTTAATTAATGTCAGGGAGTTATTCAAGATTCTAACAAGTCATTTGAAGCACCATGAGCAGATATAATAACCACCTAGTCATTCTGTACACCATAGGTGATGAAATGGCCAAGCAGTAATCTCAAAACTACACAATCAAAACTTCACCATTGTATTGTGTAATTTTCTGGTGTTGATTTCATGGGTATTGGTGAGTCATCAAGGCCTGGGATGGACAGGCTGGAAGTATTTCAAGAGCACAGTGAATACCTCCTTGCATATGTAGCTTGTTTTGTAGGTTAATGCTTTACCTAGTTCTTCAGCAGGGACTCCAAGCAACATTGTAGCTTGCTGAATTTTTTAATTTTTAATTTTTGTGGGATTTTTTGGAAGTCCCAAACAAGGACCCCTGACACCCCCATAGGTGGTCCAAAGTCAATGGGAAACCCAAACTATCCCTGGGTGTCCCAAAATATTTGGGCATCCCAACCTATCACCTTGGGCATCCCATGTGACACCCACACTTTCCCAAAACACCCAAAATACACTCTCCCACACTTCCTGAAAATTCATTTTTTACCTTGGGGATGCCCCTTGGCGCAATAGGCTCTTAGCCTATATTTTTAGTAGGCAGAATATAGGCTAAGAGCCTATGTCTGGGGGTAACCTGAAGTGCATTCTATTGGCTATGGACCACCAAGAGTGGCCCAACGCAGGCAAAATGTTCAGAGTGCCCACCATACCCACCCACTGTCCCAAAGGGTCCCCCAAAGCCATCTCTTGGATGGTTAATGTATTTCACTCATTCAAAGCCCACCTGCAACCATCAGTCCTTATCAATGGGAACATTCCCACACCCATACTTCACACATATCAGAGCAACATGGTCTTGCATCTGAGGATGCAGCTTCGACTTCACTCCACCCAGAAATCTACCAATGTACTATTACAGCAGGATGCCCCTACTCCTACTCAGATCCTGGAGATGACTGTTCTGTGCAGTCCCTCCCACCCATCCCCACCTACACCCACACCCACCCAAACCCCTACAACCTCCACTAAGTCTGATCTGGATGTGATGATGGCACTATATGCCTCTGCTATTAGTCAGATCAAAGCCTTGAAGAAGGAGATAGTGGAACTCCACTCATGAACTCAGGCCACCTTTGCCACTTCCGGCTCTTCTCAAGCCGTCACCTCTACCCCACTCAGGGCCACAGCCAATCCCTTCACCATCGCCGCTGGACTGGCATCCACCATTATCCACCCACCCCGCACACAGCCCTCCAGGAGAGCTAGAGCTAAAGGCATCACTGGTCCATCTGGACCCACCCACCCCTCAGGCTGACATGCCCACTAACATCTTTTTCACCTGCAGCATTTAGGAATACAGTTGGATGTCAAATATGCTAAATTGTTTTGTCTTAGGTACCCCCTTCCTCATCATCTTGTCTGGCATGGATCTCCCCTTTCCTTCACATGCCTAACCGCTTCAGCAGGCGGGTGCTTGAACCTACAGCCACAACCATCCTTGGTTATCATAAATGGGTAGTACCTAGTTCAGTGTTGTCCTCCATAGGGTAGTGCACCCCACCAGGACAGAAATTGATTTTTAAAAAAAAAAAAAAAAGCCAAGCACTTCGCTTTCAAGCTTGGACTTTGCTCCATTTGTGGGGGCATGTTGGATTACAAATGTAGTGCAGCTATGCCGCTTACTAATCATGTAGTTATTTTCTCTTCACTTGTACTTAGCTACCTCAGTGACTGTCTACTTGAAGTCTACTGAGGTATGGTCTTTACTCATCTGTTCATACCTATAGCTAACATGTCTGTAGCTTACTCGTTGCTACAAGAGATTGAGATAAAACTAAATACATACCTCAGTCATGCACTCAAGAGAGAGACAATGCCTGAGGTGTGAATTGCATATTGTATGAGACTAAATAGATATCATACAAAAAGAAAAGATTTCGGGGGTTGAACCCCATTGCACACTGCATGCATGGTACAACCTAAATAGGTGGCTTGAGAACTGTCAGATGTGACATAGGCATATGGAACATAGATAAAATAATGGGACATCAGATTGACATCCGACAGAGGCACGGGTATCACACAGGTACAATTGTCTTGTTAATTCCAACACCCTGTCACTTCATCAGCCCCATTGCTGCCAATGGGTGAACCTATGCAGATTGACATGACAAAGATGAAATGAGGACCACTCACTCAAGCCGAGCATGAGCACCACCATGCTAACAAACTTTGTATGTATTGTGGAGGTCAACACCTCATCCCAGACTGCCCAAACATGTTGGATGCTGCCAAGAAGCATTATGCTGACAACAAGAAGGCTTCTCCTACTATGGGAAAAGCCTAACTGGAGACTCTTCTGTCCCAGGGCCTCCAGATGACATTGGGACATGTCACACTGCTGCTTCATCAGTACCAGAGTCACCATACACTCATCTTATGACAGGTAAGTATATTACATGTTCACTTCTCTCTTCTCATTATATCTTTACATCCAACACTACACTTAATTCTCCATCTCATTTCTTTATCTCTATACATCTCTCCTTTCCTAATTGTAAACCTATCTAGACATATGCCCTTGTTGATAGCAGGGCTACTATTTCTTATATTTCTGAGCATTTCACTGCTCATCACTCCCTTTCTTGATGTCTCAAGGATGTCCCTATACCAATTATGGCTGTTGATGACTGCCTGATCTCCTCTGGGCTGATCACCCAAGACATTGTAGCTAACATCTCTGTTGGGACCCATTCCAAGACTTGTCCCCTCACTGTCATCTCTGTCAGCTATCCCATTATACTAGGGCTCAACTGGCTTCACCAGCACAATCCCAGCATCAATTGGGACAAGGTGAATCTCTCCCTTGATTGCTGTGGACTCACTCCTTCCTCTCCCTCTCTCATCACTGCTCAGGGCTTCAGTCCTGACAACTCTCTCCCATTCCACTCTTGCTTCCACCTCTTCCATTGGTTTAGGCTTCAGTCTATCCAGCTGCTTTCCACTTTCAGCACCTCCCCTCTCCTCTGGCACTTCACCACCACCTTTAGACACTCCCAGTGCACCTTCCACCACCTTGTCTTCCGCCTCATCATACCTTTCCTCTTTCATATGCTAGACAGGCTTTGGTCAGTCCATGCCACCTCTCCCCACCTGTCCCAAATATTAAATTCATCAGACCTAAGCATTCGAGAAGTACACTAAAAATAATCAAGAATCAGTCTGCCTTCTCCATTTTCATCCATCCCCAGATGCTTCCACTCCCATTCCTTTATCTAAGGCTCAGATCAATGCAACTGGACCCTCAACCATGTCCTTTGACAATCTTGAAGATCTTGAGCCACTTGAGGATTCCATTTTGCCTCTTGATACCACTGAATACCTTAAATTTATTCCTGAACCTCTCCTCCCCTAGATAACTTCCATCTTTGCCCTGTCCAAATTTGACAAACTCCCACAACATCATCCTTACAACATAGACATCAAACTCAAAGAAGGGAAGACACTGCCCTTCAGCCCTCTCTACCAGCTCACACTCATGGAGTGCCAAGCTCTCACAGAGCATATTGCCACCAACCTACAACATGGTCACATCCATCATTCAACATCACCAGCCACTGCTCCTGTTCTGTTCATCTGCCAGTGAAAGAAGACCAGAGAGCTTTGCCTGTGTGTCAACTTTTGTGGTCTCAATGCTATCATGAAAAAAAATAGATACCCAATTCCACTAATTGCTGATCTCCTTGATCATGTTCAAGGTTGCAAGGTTTTCGTCATCAACCTCAAATCTGCCTACAGCCATATTCACATCAAGGAGGGTGATGAATGGAGAACCACTTTCCATACTCTCTATGGACTTTTTGAACATCTTGTCATTCCTTATGAACTTACTAACACACCCACTGCCTTTCAAGCTTTTATTCAGGACATGCTATGAGACTATCTCAACGTGTTTTGCGACATTTACCTTGATGACATTTTAATATTTTCTCATTCACAGGACGAACATACCAAGCACCTCACAACAGTGCTTGATCATCTTCGTGATGCACAACTTTGTGCAAATGCTGCTAAATGCAAATTTTATAAATCTGAGGTTGAATATTTGGGCTATGTTATTAGCGCTGATGGCATGGAAATGAACCCAAAGAAACTCAAGACTATTTGCTCTTGGCCTATACTCACTAATGTCAAAGAACTCCAATCTTTTCTAGGTTTTGCTAACTTTTATCATTGTTTCATTGATGGCTACTCTTGTTTAACTATTCCTTTAACTAATCTAACTGTCATATCCCGTACTGCATGCATCTTCTCTGCTTCTCCACTTTTTCTCTGGACCTCACATACTTTTTTGCTACACTTTTTAAGTTGGCTTGGTAGACAAAAGTATACACTTTTGGCTGGAGTTTTGCTACACTTTGTGTAAACATGTTCATCACATTTTTTTAAATTGGTTTGGTAGACAAAAGTATACACTTTTGGCTGGATTTTTGCTACACTTTATATATACCTATAATGATGACTGTGATTAGATAAGTTTGGAATAAGTAGATCAGCAGGGTTACTAATATTAGATGTGATTAGATAAGTATATAATAGGTAGATAAGTATAACTATTATAATGATGTGATTAGATAAGCATGAAATAAGTAGATAAATAAAATTATAATCATAGATAGGATTAGATAAGCATGAAATAAGTAGATAGGTAAAATTGAAATGGTAGATGTGATTAGATAAGTATAAAATAACTAAATAAATGAAACTATCATAGTAGATATAATTAGATCAGCATTAAATATATAGATAAGTAAAATTAAAATGATAGATGTGATTAAATAAGTATAAAATAACTAAATAAATAACATTATAATAGTAGATATATTTAGATAAATATAAAATAAATATTATAAATCTAGAAAATTCCCATCTAACGTAATTATAGTGGTGAAAATTTTTCAACCTTATATAATTATAGGACTGAGGAATTTTCAAGCTTACTTAATTATAGTGTATTAGTGAATTCCTAACTCACTTAATTATAATGCTAGAGAATTTCCAAGTCTATATAATTGTAGTACTAACAAATTCCCACCTCATTTAATCATAGTGCTAGGAAATTTCCAATCTTATAGAAATATTGCTAAAAATTCCTACCTTACTTAATTATAATACTAGGAAATTCTCAAACTTACTTGGCAGTTAACTGATATATCTATATGGTCTATACATTACTAAAAGCACATTTGGGCATTCCCAATGCTCATAAAAAATAGCCATGAGATTTTTCAACTTGTCCAAAAAAATGTAATTGAAATGTCCCATTGCAGCTCTAGAGACATGCTTGACCAATGCCAATATGTCTCTTCACTCTGGAAATTCATATCATAAATATAAAACATTTATGAAAATTTTCATTTAGACTAATGTGGGCTATCCCAAAATATCCCCTTTTGGCTAAACTGGGATTGCCCAAAGACCTCCTGACACCATAGTCTAGTCTGGAATGTGGATGGTCCTAGGTGGGGGTAGGGCATACCCATTGGGCAGTCTGTGGGAAGACCCAGCTATTCCCCAGGGATAGACTCTAAACAGCCCTGGGCAGACCTTGGTCTAGCTGGCTCTAAGCCAAAAGGGTTTGGAGAATCGTATCAGCCAATTAGCCTCCAAAAAGTGGTTACCTGAAGTGCTACCGTGGCTCAAAGAACATAACCTGATCATCGATTGGGGAGCTGGTGTTCTCACCTTCCCCGATCTCCCTCATATTCCCCAACACGACACCGATGCTGCTGTAGCCCAGTGATACCTGATCAAGTACCTGTCCCTTGACCCTGATTTCAAGTTAGCACGATGCTATCAGAAGAGATTGTGGTCGCGAAACTGTCACTTCTGCACCACCACCCTGTCCACCGACCTTGCGGCTGCAGCCGAAGAAAGGAAACAGAAGCAAACTCTTCCCCTGGAATACGAAGAGTTCTCAAGCATATTTGAAAAGAAATCCACAGACCACGTTCCCCCTTCCCGCTCTTTTGACCATGCTATTGACCTCGATGAATCCTTCGTTCTGAAAGTCACCAAAGCGTACTGCCTCAACCCAAAGGAACTTGAAGTGTGCAAAGTGTTCATTGATGAGAACTTAGTGGCTGGTAAGATCCAACCCTCGAAATCCCCTCAGGCCTCCCCTTTCTTTTTCATATCAAAGAAAGATGGATCTCTGCGTCCCTGCCAGGACTACCGCTATGTGAACTCTCATACCATCAAGAATGCCTACCCCCTTCCTCTTATCTCTGATCTCGTTGATAAGGTCAAAGAATCAAAGATCTTTACCAAAATGGATATCCAATGGGGATACAACAACATCCAGATTAAACACGGTGACCGATGGAAAGCAGCGTTTATCACCCCCTTCAGTCTCTTGAACCAACAGTCATGTTCTTTGGGCTGTGTAACTCCCCTCTGATGTTCCAAGTGTTCATGGATCATATCTTTGCTGATTACATCGCCAATGGATGGTTGATCATCTACATGGACAACCTCTTGATTCACTATGCCGACCCCGCTCTTCATCATGAATGGATCCAGAAGGTCCTCTGCTGAATGAAAGAACATGACTTGTACCTCAAGCTTGAGAAGTGCAAGTTCAACGAGAAGGAGGTTGATTACTTGGGTCTTATCCTCAAAGAAGGAGCTGTTAAGATGGACCCAGTAAAACTCGACACTATTGCATCCTGGAAGACCCCCTCCACTGTCAAAGAAGTCCGGTCATTCCTTGGATTCTGCAATTTTTACCAACGATTCATTCCTTCATTTTCGAACCTCGCCTGACCCCTGACGGATTTAACCAAGAAGACCACCCCTTGGTTTTGGTCAGACGACTGCGAACAGTCATTCCATAGGATCCAGAAGTTGTATATGGAATGACCCATCCTTCTCCTCTCTGATACCGCCCAGCCATTGAATGGCGACCTCCATCCATGTGCTCATCTCTCCAAAGGTTTTTCCCCCGCTGAACGGAATTACGACATCTATGATCATGAGCTTCTTGCAGTAATCCGTGCTCTGAAGGGCTGGTGTCAGTACCTCCAAGGAACTCCCCACACTGTCACGGTTCTCACCGACCACAAGAACCTCACCTATTTCCATTCCCCACAGAAACTCTCCCGTCAACAAGCCAGATGGATGCTCTCACCCTCGCTGATTATGATCTCACCTTCATACACACCACCGGCTTGCAGATGGGCCCTGCTGATGCCCTATCCTGCAAGTACAGTTCTGATACCACCCCGATAATCAGGATGTTACTCTCTTGCCTGAATCGTTCTTCACCTGTCACATCAACCTCGAACTTTCTGATAAAATCTGCTCCTCCACTCTGACCGATCCACTGGTCCTCTCCGCCCTTCGGGCTATGGAGAGTGACATGTCATTGTTCCTGTGGGCTGCGTGTTCTGATTGGGACTTTGCTGGCTCCCACTTATATTTCAAAAATCAGCTGTATGTCCCTGCCCCTGAACGCTGTGCCCTTGTGGCATCTATCCACAACTCCCTATCATCCGGTCACCCCGGCATTACTCGGACCCTCACCCTCATCTCTTGGGACTACTGGTGGCCTGGCCTCTCCACGTTTGTTCGTCAATTTGTCCTTGGCTGTGTTCCCTGTCAGGCTTCTAAAGTTAACACACACCCAATGGTTCCCATGTTATCCCCAATTCCATCCACCTGCTCTAGGTCATTCCAGCAGGTCTCTGTCGATCTCATCACGGGGCTTCCCGTCTCGGCCAGTTTTGATTCTGTTATGGTCGTAGTAGACCATGGCCTTTCAAAGGGGGCAATTTTTACCCCTTGCCATGCCACTATTAGTGCCACTTGCCATGCCACTATTGATGCCGCAGGCATGGCTGACCTATTTTTCAAACACATCTACACCCACTTTGGGTTATATGACAAGATTATCTCAGACAGAGGCCCCCAGTTCGCCTTGGCATTCGCCAAAGAACTCGCCCAAATCCTCAATTATGACATCTCCCTTTCCTCCGCATACCATCCCCAATCTGATGGAGAAATGGAACACATAAACCAAGAACTAGAAACGTACCTCTGAATCTTTTGTGATGGAGACCCCTATCAGTGGGCATCACTCCTCCCAACCGCCAAATTTGCACACAACTCGAACATGCACTCCGTAACCAAGAAAACCCTTCCTGATCCTCGGATATGAACCTCGCTCTTATCCGACCATCAACAAGAAGTCCCCATTGCCATCCATCGAAGAATGACTGAAAATCCTCGCTGATGCCTGAAAAGAAGCCCTTGCTGCACATGAAATAGTGCAGCGTGTCATGAAGGAATGGATCTCCACCCGGTTCAAGCCCTGGAATGTAGTGTTTTAAAGTCTGGTCTGGTCCAGTCTTTTTGCCTAATTTGGCAGGACCGGGACCGAGATCGGTCTTTCAAAATCTCAAAATGATCAAGACTGGACCGAACCATTGAAAACCGGTTGCCGTTGGTTGCCATGATTGGTTGTGACCGGTTTGGACCAGTCTTTATTGGACCGGTCCATATTTGGTATTATTTTTTTGATGTTTTCTCTATGCTCAAACTTTCAAATGCTCACCATACACCAGCAGCAACGACAAACACATCACACACTTGAGCCGTGGCTCGCCTCATGTTTATTCCTGAGTCATGCGTACCCTTCGTTTTTTACAATCCCTACTCACTACCTCAAACGTCTACCATCCTCTCGAAGTAAACCGCAAAAATGTCAACTGCAAAAATGTCAATCAGAATGAAACTGTTATGATTTTTCTTAAGACGCTTGCATGGCACCTATTCTTTTTCTTCGAAGAAACAACATCTTATCAGCCAAGCGCTCTTAACTGATAAGATAACGGTTACATTTCTCCATTTGTATTAACATTGGATCGCCGGCTTTCATCCAGATCTTCTGCCGTCGATCAAGTCCCGTTTCGTGGAACAATAGCTCTCTATTGTTCCCCTTATCTGTCTTACAGGCTACGCCCATACACGACTTCCCTATTGTTCCCCATGCCGGGTGTACGCTTCTCTTCTTGATCTTCCATTGTCGATCAATTCTCTTCTATGATTAGCATTTCACTTTGGCTAACAATACTTTACTATTGTTCACCTCTTTTGTCGAACAATGCCTTACCATTGTTCTCCCTTTATATCACCATCTACCTTACAGTATATAAACCTAGATAACTTGTATTAGCTGGCTCTCCAGCTTGATCTACCAATATACTCCTGTACCATTAACTTGCGTACTTAAGAGTCTCCTCTTGGTTAGACCCTACGCTTCGTAAGCTAGGTGATGCCACAGAGTATCGACCCTCGCTCCCTTGACAACACGTGGTCATTGTACACTCAGATAACAAGACAACCAAGTTGATCGTCACATGAGTAAGCTCTCTTGTGACAGTTTGTTACTCATGGCGTTAGGCAGCAACTGAATGCATAACAGAAACAAGCTGGTCAATATGAAAGTCCATCCATGGATTCGATACATGGCTCCAGTAGTGAGGTTGCTGAGTGGGATGATCTTATTGATCTGTAAGATCACTGCACACTCTTCTTGTCTCCCTGCTGATCCAGCATCCCGGCTTGGACCTATCTACCAAAGCAACGCTGGCAGCTCAGGAAGGTATCTGGATACTAAATGCACAGCCACAACAACAACAACATGATGATCTGTTCAACTGTTTTAATACTAACCATGCAGTCATGATGACAACGACAACATGAAAATGTTCTTCAAGTCTTTTGTTCAACTGATTTTTATGCTAACTGTGCAGCCGCAATGATGACGATGACAACATGACAACATTCACTCATCGTGCCTGCACACCAGTGAGCCATTTTGATGCTAACTGCACAGCCGCAATGATGACAACGACAGCACGACAACATCCACCCATCATCCCTGCACACCAGTGACACCATTGCGGCTCTCATTCAACTCATTTTTATGCTAACTCCACAGCTGCAATGACGACAACGACAACATGACAACACAACAACATCCACCCATCCCTGCACACCAGTGAGTCATTGTGGCTCTCATTTAACTCATTTCTATGCTAACTCTGCAGCCACAACGATGATGACAACAACACAACAACATCTGCCCATCCCTGCACACCAGTGACACCGTTGCGGTTCTTGTTTAACTCATTTCTATGCTAACTGCACAGCCGCAATGATGACGACAACAACATGACAACATCCGCCCATCATGCCTGCACACCAGCGACACCGTTGCGGTTCTCATTCAACTAATTTTATGCTAACTGCATAGCCACAATGATGACGACCGTTTTATGCTAACCACACAGCCGCGATGATGACAACAATGACATGACGATGACGACATCCACCCATCATGGTTACTGAAGCGCGCCCCCTCAACATGTTTTTAATTTTTAATTTTAGAAATTGGTAGACTTGAAGCTGGACAAGAATGGCATTGTTGATGAAGTTGTAGAGCTCATGTCATAGTTTTTCATGTCAGAACACAGGCTCATGTTATGTAGTACAATACGAGAACAGTCCTCATGAAAACTGGTTGCAACCAGTTTATGGTCAGTCTTTGACACTGCTCAAGAGTGGGCAACCGAGACTGAGACCAAAGGCAACCAGAGGCAACTGAGACCAAAATTCGGTTGACATCGGTTGCAGTCCGGTTCGATCCTTGGTTTTTTGTCAGTCTCAGGACTGGACTTTAAAACACTAGTCTTGATGCTCAATGGTAGGAAGCCCAGCAGCGGGGGAGACTAGGGCACCGGTAGCAGCTTGAGGGATGACAGAGGGCTCAGATGGGGGAGTGGGCGATAGGGATTGTCACAGGTTAGGTAACCTGTGCGGGTCCTGGGTACGGGTACCTGACAGGTATGGGTGGGGGTACAGCCGCTGCATACCCACACCCTAACCTGTACCCTCAGGGCAGGTTTGGAGTTGCCTAATTTAGAGATTTGTGGTGGCGGGATTGCCATATTGGGCTCAATTGCACCCAGAATGCCATGTACAGTGCTGCCAGTGCACCAACACCAACACCACGCTCTCACCCTCACGCTCTCAGCAACTCCCTGGACACCTCACGGCAAGACTGGGTTACCACCTGGGCCTCGGCGCTTCAAGGCACTATGTTTAATGTTTTGGGTGTGACATGAGGTTTCTTGGTGACAAGGGAAGCTGGAGCTTCAGACGTGTCAGTAGCCACTTGATCTTTAAGATCAGTGTGCTGATTGTTATCAGAACCATTCCTCTTCTCCCCCTTGATCCACACAAACCAGCCAACCACCTCAGTAATGACCCCACCACCTCAAAATCAAATCTGTCACCTCAAAATGGCCCCGTTGCCTCACAAACCAGCTGACCACCTCAGTGACGACCCCACTGCCTCAAAGTCAAATCTGTCACCTCAAAAATGGCCCCATCAGCTCATAAACCAGCCGACCACCTCAGTGACGACCCTGCTACCTCAAAGTCAAATCCGTTACCTCAAAAACGGTCCCGTCACCTCAAAAACTGACCCGCCTCCAAGCCACACCATGACACACACAACGAGGAGACTCCATGTGCAGCCGCAACAGCACCACACCCAAAACAGCTCACCCACGCAGCCTGACTCCACCCTCCTTGGGCCCCAAGATCTCTCGCAGACGATCTTGCAACTTCATGTCTGACATCAGCAAATCCAGGATTTTGACATAGTGTTTATAGTTAGTCATAGCACTCATAGTACTTCATAGTGCTCATAGTGCTTCATAGTACTCATAGTGTTGCAATCAGAAATCCAGGATTTTGACATAGTGATCATAGTTGCTCATAGTACTCATAGTACTCATAATATTCACAGTGGTGGACAGCATTACATAGTAGTGTCATAGTGTTCATGGTACTCATAGTGGTAAATAAAAATGTAGTAGACAAGTGTAGTATAAAGTGTAGTGAACATATAGTATATAAATGTAGCAAAGAAGTGGAATAAAGCATAGCAAAGTGTAGAAAAAAGTGAAGCAAAAGTGTAGCAAAAAGTGAAGTAAAAATGTAGTAAAAATGTAGTAAAAGTGGAGTATAAGTGTAGCAAAAAGTGCAATGAAAAGTGTAGCAAAAGTGTAGCAAAAAGCAGAGAAAAGTGTAGCAAAAAGTGTAGTAAAAAGTCTTGTAATGAGAAGAAAATTGTTCTAAGAATGCTGATGGCCAGGGGAGGTATCACTGTGCTCAGATGGAAGACTTCAGTTAGGATTCTCATCCACTCATGGGTGCCATTGAGACTAAGACTGTCAACTGAATGTTGCATATTGAGGATGTGACTGGAGATATGCGAGAGTGGCCCGACTTGAGAATAGGGGTCTGGATATGGCCATCACAGGCAACTAGACTGAAACTGCTGACAACTGGTTGCCACCATTCATCAGAGCTATGGAAATTGAACCAGTTGCAACTGGTTTTTTTGAAAGACTGGTGTACTAAAATAATTATTGAATTAAATTATGAAAAAAGTGCATTTCAGGAATTTCTCCTCATGCACAGCATAGGGGTGTGTCAATAAATTGGGTTTAAAATTTTGTTTATACAAGACTAATGAATACAATGCTTCCTTGCATGAGGTCTATCCTCAATGGCTTGCCCTGAACTGGGCAAGCTGTCCAGCCACCTGTGGCTATGCTTTGCACGTCATGCTTGAGGTCATACCTCATCATCTCTCAGAACTCCACAGGCAGGCAGAGTTGTCTAAGCCAGGCTGTCTTAGTGAGATGACAGTTCCAAGGGGTTCCACACCCTTTCTGATCTGCTCCCATCATCTCACTAGGTATGCACCTGCATAAGTATTCACAAATTTTTCTGATTCACTCCTCCTTGTCTTGCTAGACCACCATCTCTTCAGGAGAGAATCTCCCTCCAAGATTCCTGTGTCCAAAACTCACTGGATGTCATTGAATGTTATCAGAGAGAGGAATTGTCAAGGGTTGAGGCCCTCCTCCAGATCAGGGCAGCCCATCACTACTACTGTGGATGGAGATGGAGGAACCGATAAATCAGCCCTCTCCTCCTATTTTAATATGCTCAATGAAATCAATGCTGCAAGACAGTGGGACCAGCCTATATGGGGGGCATTGATGTTAGGAGATCACCATCTCAAAGGCTGGAGGGAGAAGATGAATGTGACATCAATGAACTATTTGGAAGGTCTGAGCAACGAGATAAAAGAAAGCAAAGACATTGAATGGGATGAGTCAAAGGAAGATGAAGAGGGCTTACCAGTCATCAAATGTAAGCAACCAGTTGAGGAGAGTCTCTTCCCCTGGAGACCAGCATCAGTTGTCTTGTGCAAGTCCATGTCTCCAGATCTCAAACAAATCCTTATGCTCCTCAACAACTGGGCCAATGATCCCACCTTTGTGGTGCAGAAAATCCTGTTGTCTCCAGGATGTCCCATTCGTGCTGGCCCACAAATATGTACTCAGAGTCAGCTACAACACACAGGGGGCCTGCATAGATGTCATAGCAAAAGCCAGTGCCATTTGTGCAGGCCTGCACATATATCCTCAGAATCTGCAACACATGGGGGGCCTGCATAAATGATATAGCAGGAGTAAACAACAGTGGGCCCGCCAATATGTACTCAGAGTTGGCTGCAACACATGGGGGGCCCACATAGATGCCATAGCAAGATTCATGTGGGCCAACCCCTGTATCCTCAGAATCATCTACAACGCACGGGGGGGGGGCTGCATAAATGTTGTAGCATGAGTCAGCAACATTTGTGCAGGCCCACCACTATATACTCAGAGTAATGTACGTGCGCCCCACCAATAGTTCCAAGGGGGCATTTACTGTGCCTATATTTATTTTGTGTGATTACATATGTATTCCAAGATGGGACGATGAGGGTGATGATCATCTTATGCAGCACAATCAAGATGCAGTTGTTCCCATGGTGATATCATAAATAAGGAGCTATTCATTGTAATTTTGACTTGATCACATTTCCATTGTGGCTCTCTTGTCTAAGCAACAGGCCTGTTCAGTGCCCTGTCTGCCTGATGCTCTGTGGATCCTCACAGACCTCATCATGGATTACATGCACCACAGATTCCATGCAGACATCTGTCCACTGACTCTTCCAACAAGCATGTTACCAGACATCAACATGCTGAAATGAGGTGTGAGGCTGGTTGACATCCTAGTATGAGCCTGCAAGAATCCTGGTAAGTCCCACATTAATGTTAACCCAAGGAGGACCACTCTAACCATTTCCCAAGTAATGTTATCCAACTTCCAACTTGGCAATGAGTCAGCACAAGCCTCTGCATTTCTCCACAATGTAGCATCGAATGATCCAGAATGAGAGAGATATATCCACCTGTCAGAACCCACCATTTTGATTGCCAAGTCTGGAGAGGTGATTGCTCAGTCAGTCCATACAATCAGGTGTGTTTTAATCTTGAGTACTTCACCGAGAAAATAATAAGTTGCATCCAGGAACAAGTGTGCACATCCTTGGAAAAAATTGAAATTCCCCTTGCTCCTTTGAAAGTATAGGAGGAAACTTAGATGTCAAAAAATGGAGGACAGAGCCCACTCTTTTTCAGACAGATGGAGAGCTAGCAGGAACAGTGTATCTCTCGCCTGTGTGGTTCCAACATGGACACAGTGTTGGCACATTTCCAATATTTTATTGGAGATATTGAATTCAATGGTTTCTCTTTCAGCATCCTCTGGAAGTATCAGCACAATTAAAACCTGGCAGAAATGCAGATGAAGCACAACAGTGGTTGGCCACAATATTTAAAGTGCAATCATGCACCCACAAATGTATGCAATTGGACAGGCCACATTAATCAAGATATGGGAAGATGCACCTGCAGAAATGTGACACATGCTGGGATTCTGGTTATCAGTCTATAGTAGTTTATCCTTGATGGTCAACTGATCCTCACCTTATCATTTAGACAAGATGGGCAAGCCAGAATAGTTTGATCAGCTATTGACTGTGGTGCACTACAATGATCTAGATCTAGTCTTACCGACTCTTCAGCTGAGATTGGATTACCCACCTGGAACTGTCATTGCTTTTCCTGCAAGCTACTCATTCATGGGGTGGGGGAAGCAAAAGGAGACAGGGCATGCATTGCATGGTACATGCAGGACAAAGTGCATCGGGCAATGAATGTTGGGGAATGTCATACTACTAGGCCATCCTCTGAGTTACCCACCGCTCAAGTGGTGTACATGGTGCAAAGTGGCGAGCTGTGAGTGCCATTCATATCTATATCCTGCCACTCCCACCTGCAAATGCTAATTAATATACAGTGCAAAGTATCCCCTCACTGTTGTGAAAAAGCTTGTGGAGATGTTTGGCAGTGATTTAGGTGGTGGCTACAACATAGGGTGCCAGTTCAATACCATATCTAGAAGCTCCACAGGGTCACTTATTCAAACCTCTCGCCATACCTGCCTTGTTGGTGCCTTTCATGGCCATGCCCATTGCTGGTTATGTCAACTCTCCCATCTCACGCTGTATACAGAAGGAATTGGACTGGAGGACTTGGAAACGTGTGAGCAAACATTCTCCAAGTCAACATTCAACCCCCGATTACTTTCGTGTCCTAGTATCTATTTAGTCTCATATGATACATGATCCGCACCTCAGGCATTGTCTCTCCTTCATAGGGCATTGTCTCACCTTTCAAGTGCATGACTACTGTTCTCATACAGATGTGTGCTGTTGATATAAAGCTAAAACATCTTATTGTGATGCTTTAACTAGTTAAGGCTATTATATGTCAAAAGGTATAACTCACATTGACATTACTAACAGTGTTTTGCCCCTGACACAATTTCCATATGCCCACCAGGTAGGTCTAAGTATGTAATAGGATCCTTTTGCAATAAGATGGCTGTTTGTCTGCATTTTATCACTGTCATATCTACAAGACATAGCTATGATTCTGCAGTACTGTTATGAGCGTAGTACTATAAATTGTGGACACATCACCTGACCCATTTTGTCCTAGATGCAATTTTGGATTGAGAGCAAAAAAATCACATGGAACTGACACCTCCATTCCATCCCCCCAAAACACACACAAGTCAAGCCCCTATCAAATATGAGTGACAGTTTCATCGAAAGTTCCAGTGAAGCTGTGAGCCTCGCCATCAAGTGGGAGCCGACATCCGATGAAGAGAACATGTGTTCAGAATTGCAAGAAGAAGAGGAGGGGGAGGAAGATGAGGACAGTGCTGAAGTGGATGAGGAGCATGAAGAGGACAAAGCCACAATGGATGAGTAGCAGAGGGGCCGCAAGAATGAGGCTGATTGTGGCAATGAGCATAGCATTGATGGCTGCTGCTCAACAGGCAAGATGGAGTGGGCAACAAGGGAAAGAGGTAAAGGCAAAGAGAAGGAGAAGGAGAAGAGCAAGGCACTCACAGAAAATGCAGTCGGTGTATGAAGACAGGCAAGATGCAGCCCAGTTAAAAGGATGCTGCTAAGTCGAATGGTATGTCCCTGCTGCCCAAATGAATGTTCCTGAAATTAAGTTCATTCCAGCAGCTGCGACAAAATCTTTGGAAGGTTCTGCAATCCCCACCATAAATACCACAGGTGGCACACAAGGTGGAGGAAAGAAGTCCAGTGGAAAGGATGCTGCAAATTTGCATGGTATGTCGTGCCTACCCATCTCAACATTCCCTAAATTAATTTCATTCCAGTGAATGCCTAACAATCGACAAAAGGGACATTGCCTTCTCCAGGGAGGCTGCAAACAAGGCTCGGAGCACCTACCAGAAGGGTCATATTGCCCCTATCAGCCAGGGTGTCAGGCACTTCAGGGACTTGACCAGGTCCCTGGAGTGGCGAACCCATCACCATCGACTAGGGCAAGTGTGTCAGGCAGCACTGCTCCCACTGGGGGCAGGGCACCCAAGATCGCACAACCCACTTACAACAATCCCCCATCAGCATGGATGGAATGGTTGCGAGCTTATGACCACCCCCCCTGTCAGACAATATCCACCAGGCACTGCAAATTACACATACTCTCAGCTGACCTCACCATATGGTACATTGAAGAGCTACCCCCAGGAATGGCTCCCACTCTATCAAGGGTGGGACCTGCACTGGTCGAGGCCTTTGACACATCCAGTGGAACAGTGGTACCTCCTGGTGAGGCCAGTAGCACCCATGAGGGGCCCATCCCTGGTTCACAAGATCAGGACCATGACATGGAGGACCCCCCTGCAATTTGTATCCATTTGCTCACCATCATCCATACTTAAGTGACTTGCTTACCTTTGGGTAAGCAAGCCACACTTAACATACTACCTTTGTGAATATCACCAACTGGTCGTGTTCACCCCAGTGTGATTAAGTTGCAGTGGTACTTTGCTATCACACAACACTACCAGACTCTTATACAAGAGTCCTCTGGAGAAGGATCCAGATAAGATGTCTATCTCTTTGGCTTCTATATCCTGATTGACTAGTACATTGCAAGCAATGATACTTCCACTATTGTCGAACAACATGCTGCAGAGGCACTTTACCCTCCCATCTCTCAGCTAATCATTCCAGCCCAGCCAATGCCTGGGCCAAAAAATGACTCCAAGGTAACTGGGCACACTGGCGGCCTCGCAGGCACTACACACTGGCAACTCCAGTGAACCTTCCAGTATTGCGCGCCCTTTGCCCTTCGAAGACTCAGCCACAGGAGTCTAGAAACATTCAGTAACAACTTGAAGGCATAAAATCACTACACACCTGGGACTTCACCACCTCCTCTGCTTGGCGACGTGCCTCCTCCTCTGCTCTCGCCTTAGCCATCTCTTCAGCCTTCTTCCAGGCTACCTCCATCGCCCTCTTCCTTGCCTTGTCCTCAGCCCTCTTCTTGGCCTCCTCTTTGACCCTCTTTTTCTCCACCTCTTAAAGAATTTGGACATATATGTGAGCCAGGCACAATTGTATTCTGGCTAGGCAATGGCATGGGTAGGGGTAACCCACATGGGTTACAGGTATGGGAACAGGTCCAGATCTGGCAACCTGTGCAAAACCCATACCCGTACCCATACCTGTATCCGTACCCATATCTGTGGCCTGATTAAGCTTTTTGTGGTGGTAAAAATACCATTTATGGTAATTTGTCGGTAATTTGTTACTTCTGACATGCCGATTTTGCACTGATCATCTTTCCATCTTCCCTTGAGCAACAACCTCCCCCTCACATACACACTAATTGAGACAAGCACACACTCAGATCAGCAATATTGTATGTTTTTCTCTCTCTTTTTCTTGGTTGTTAATCAGCTAACTACTTGTGCACAATCACACAGACTCCAGCCTGCTTGCACACAACCATGATGAGTGGCACACACATGACATGACCAGCCACAGCAACAATGCAAGTTAATACACTGACACTGGGCATCAACAATCAGCTGTGAATCACAACACCACGAGTGTGGGTCCCAGAGAGAGAGAGGATGACAACAGAAGGTACGTCATCCATCACATTGTATACCCCCACCCATCTCATGTAGACTGCCAGCCTCACCTTGCATGCGGGCACAGGCTGTGCATTTTCAACTGCACTCACATTCCAGCCACACCTTGTTCTCAGTCACACTCCTTAACTTTAATTTTAACTAACTATAGTAGATTACTTGTTAAGTTGTTATAAATACTGTATACATTTCAGACCTGCAGGTATACCTGTCATGGGTCACCTTGCAGGTCTACATCCATGAACCTGTCAGTGGACCCAGGTACATTGTGCATACCTGTGGGTATACCCCTGCCATTGCCTAATTCTGGCCTTCACTGGGGGAGAGCAAATGAGGTCGCTTGCATGATTTTTCCAAATGCGATGACCCAATCTCCATGACTCTTGATCACTTTCATTTTTGGCAGTTTGATGGCAAGTTGGAATAAGTCTCTGATGTCTTGAGAATACTTAGTGTTGACATCAGTGGAGTAATGAGCTCTGAGGACTTTGTCCAGGTCAACGGTGCACATAATGTAGTCATGTTGTCACGTTCCATATGGCTGGCCCACTGTTACAATTTCACAATGCATACAGAGAGGGCCCATCATGGGCCCGTGGTATGCAGGCCTGGCAATGATTCAAGCCAAATATAAACTTGTGACAGGGAATAGTCTCACTAGCTAAACTCTGAAACATATGAGTGGGCCTGTGGGTATTTTCTTGAAATAGTTTGAAATATATGAGTGGGCCTGCATATATTTCCTAGGGGGATTCTGTGACATCCGTGCACATCCACCAACATATGTGCAGGCCTGTGTAGATATCATAGGAAACTTCAGCAGCAGTTGTGCAGGCCTACCAAGACATTGTCAGAATATTAGACAATTCATAGGAGACTTCAGCAACATTCATGTGGGCCCATGAATATATTGTCAGAATACTTGGACAACACATGGGGGGCCTGTGTAGATATCATAGGAGACTTCTACAACATTCATGTGGGCCCACCAATATATTGTCAGAATCTCCGACAACACATGTGGGGCCTGCATATATGTTGTGAGATTCAGGTACCAGACATGGAAGGGCTGTTGGTTGTTCTTAGATGGACACTGATTGCATGCGGGCGGGGCCACTAGAAATTCTGAGATAAGAATATGATGATTAGCTTTACAAGGTCAGTTGGTCTGCCACTCAACTACACATCTGCAATGTTCACAAGCCGCAGAAAACACATCCAGTGATAATCTTCCATGGCCCTTTTGATCAGGCGATCCAGACCTTCTTTGTAATCAATCTTGCGAGGTTCAGGAGTGTCTTCATGCCAGATATGTGCTGTCAGAGCATCTAAAAGCATTGCTATTAAGTGACAACCCTGAATTTCATAAGATACCTACCCATGAACCTACCATAATCAATAATTCAGATGGGCTGCAAGTGTATGATTGAAATGCACCTGGATTGTGCATCCGACTTTCCAAAATAACTTGGTACATAGCCCCACAATGACTTGGACTTCATAGCACCAGAACATCAGGGGAATGTTGGTTGCTTGAGCCCTGTTGAAAGTCTGGCTTGGGTGCTAATTTTTGTTACAAGCCAGGAGCTTGAAAGTGCAGCCTAGGCACTTGATGGGTCAACTCTGAGAGATCAGGACTAGAGTCCACTGTGAGTAACTAAGGATATTCAAGAGAGATAAGAGTTGTACAGACCTAGAGTCCACTGTGAGTAACTAAGGAGTAGTAACAGTGGGCTCTAGCAGCTAACTTCGCATCTAGGTAAACAAAGGTAAACAATCAGCCACTTGGCTGTAAGTCAATGCTCTGGTTGAACAGAAGCATGGAATGGGGGTATGGAGATGGAGAAACTTGGTAGTAGAGGTAACAAGGGCGAGGAATCCATTGGGAATGGTTAGGAAGCGATAGGAGCACAGGTTAGTGCGATACAAGCAAAAGAAAGGTAGAACATGCACAGAGTGTGGAATCACCACAAGTAACACTCCCCCCTGATTGCACAACTCCAGCAATCCTAGCTCCCCCCCAATGGTGCCAGTCCTAGGAGACGGCAAAACTCCTGAACCTTCACTCGAACCAAAGGCTTGGTGAGGAGATCAGCTGGCATCTCTGCAGTAGGTGTGAATTGAGGGGCAATGACTCCTTTGTCCACCACATCTCTCAGCCAGTACCAGCGCAAGTCCAACTGCTTCATCCGCCCATGATGCTCTGGGTGCTTCGCCACCTGGATGGCAGACTGATTGTCTATGCGAAGCACAGATGCCTCAGTCACAGGGAACCCTATCTCCTCCAGCAATTTCCTCATCCACACAATCTCTTTGCCAGCCTCCACTGCAGCAATATACTCTGCCTCAGTAGTAGACAGGGCAACAATGGGCTGCAGCTTCGAACTCCAAGACACTGCACCAGTCCCTATCTTCACCACATAAGCACCAGTAGAGCGACCAGTGTCCTTGCATCCACCATGGTCAGCATCGGAGTAGGTGGTGAATAGCTCAGGTGAGGATGGATCAGGAGAGTAGGTGAGAGCGAAATCTAAGGTGCCCTTGATGTAGCGTAGGAGGTGCTTGACAGCATTCCAGTGGGCAAGGCCTGGATTGGCATTGAAGCGAGCTAACACACCCACAGTGTAGGCAATGTCAGGACGGATGGTGGTGGCAAGGTACATCAGACTGCCAACAGCACCAAGGTAGTCAATGGATCGCATTAGGGACACTTCCTGAGCATTCTGAGGACCTTGATCACGAGATAGACAAAGTCCAGGCTCCATGGGAGTGGTGACAGGCTTGCAGTCAGCCATGCCAAAACGTTCAAGCATGTCAAGGCAGTACTGACGCTGAGAGAGTGAAATGGAGTGTTTGGAGCGATCTCTGTCAACCTTAATGCCCAGCAGCTGAGTGGTAGGACCCAAGTCACGCAGCTTGAAGTGCTGGGACAGCTCTGCAATCGCTTTCTCAATGGCTGAGAGGCTCTTGGAAGCATAGGTCATATCATCCACAAACACTGGTAGGATGATCTGGACATTGCCTCGAGTGAAGACATAGATGGCAGCATCAGAGTAGGTTTGGACAAAACCCAAGGACTCGAGCACAGAGCGCATCTTGCGGTTCCAGCGGTTTCCACCTTGTTTGGTCCCATACAAGGCTTTCTCCAGTAAGCAGACAGTCTTCCTTGGATCCCCTTCAACAAATCCCTCTGGCTGCTCCATGTAGACATCACAGTCCATCTCCCCATTGAGGTAGGCATTGGAGACATCAACAGAGCGAAGATGGAGGTCATGGAGGGCTGCCAGGGCAAGGACAACTCGAATGGTGGGCAGGCGTACAGTGGGAGCAAATATCTCGAGGTAGTCAAAGCCAGGGCGCTGGTTGTAGCCCTTGGCCACCAAACGACCCTTGTATCGTTCAATGGTGCCATCAGCATTGCGCTTGACCTTGAACACCCATCTAGAGCCAATGACCTTGCGATCTGAAGGCCTGTCTACTAAGCGCCATGTGCCATTGCTCTTGTGAGCAGCCAACTCATCCAAGGCAGCCTGGTGCCATTGTTCTGCATCAGGTCGTCGCATTGCCTCTGCATATGTCCTTGGTTCTGCTGAAAGTACACCAGATAGTGCTAAGGCAGCATCCTCATCATCAGAGTCATCTGGCTCCAACTGTGCAGGACTAAGTCTCCACCACTCTCTAGGTGGTCGCCTCTCTCTCACAGGCAGTCTAGCACCAATGCCAATCGGAGTGGCTGGCAGTTGCACAGAAGGTGGTGCAGGTGGAGAATGAGGAGGAGGTGAAGGAGCATGCTGAGCAGGCACTGGGTCCATATCTGGGACACCAAGGTCGACATCAGGGACAGCTGGAGCATCTGGATTCACAGCTGGCACAGGAGGCACTGCAGGTGGGCCATCCACACCCCCTGGAACTGGTGCTTGCGAAGCATCAAGGTTGTCCACATCAGAGTCAATGGAAGGAGGCTGGTACCCATCAGAAGGGCGAGGTGGGGGTGGAATAACACCAGGGTGAGGAAGTGGGCGCTTGGAGGCCAGGAAATAGCGCTCATCAAAGTCAGCACGTTCTGAGATGACTGTGCGCTTGGTGGTAGGATTGTAGAACTTCCAGCCCTTGTAGCCCTGAGGATAACCAATGAATACACACTTTTCATAATGTGGGGTGAGGGAATCTCGTTTATCCTTCTGCACATGCACATAGGCAGTGCACCCCCATACCCTCAAGTGTGAGACATCTGGTTTTCGCCCATGCCACAGCTCATAGGGAGTAGCACCATCCACAGCCTCAGTAGGACAACGATTCCAGACATGGACAAGAGAAGCGAGGGCTTCGCCCCAGAAGGCCATGGCAAGGCCAGACTCATCCAGCATGGCAGTTATTCGCTCAGAAAGCACTCTGTTGGCTCGCTCTGCCACTCCATTCTGCTGAGGACGAGCACGGACAGTGTGCTGGCGCTCAATGCCACACTGGGTGGTGAAATCCAACATCTCGTTGCTCATATACTCCCCTCCCTTGTCATCTCTCAACACCTTCACCCTCCTCTCGCTCTGGTTCTCAGCATAGGCCTTGAACTGCTTGAAGGCAGAGAACAAGTCTGACTTGGCCTTCATGGGGATCACAAAGCGATAGCGAGAGTAGTCATCAATGAAGGTAGCCCAGAAGCGATGGCCAGAGAATGTCCTGTAGGGCAGCTGGTGCACATCAGAGTGTACAAGCTCCAGTGGTCGAGATGCACGCCACTCAGTGCTCAAGAAGGGACTAGCATGCATCTTACCTGCAAGGCAAGGCTCACAGACAGGATCAGGCTGAGTCTTGACATCAAGCTTCAGCCCAGTGACCATCTGACTGTCAGCAAGCGCTTTCACCCCTGCAAGGTGATGGTGAGCAAGCCTGCGATGCCAGAGAGACAGGTCGAGTGGGAGGGTCGAAGCAGGCTTTGCAAACTCGGTGATAGCAGCAGTAGAGCCATCCAGAAAGGCAGCATTGTTGTCATTGATGGTGGCGACAAAGAGTGGAGGTCCAGGAGGACGAGTGAACACCATATGGGTCGAGTTGATATTAACAACAAAGCCAGAGTGGCGAGTTAAGTACAGGACTGAGAGGAGATTGTTTCTGAGATCAGGGACATGCAATACACGAGTAAACTCGACTGCTCTAGTGCTCTTTCCTTCTATCACTGGGTGGAAAACCACAGACCCCACACCAGCAGAGTAGACAACAGTGTGGTCAGCCAGCTTGATTGGCACGCGTTTTGGGGTATAATTGCGCAGCCAGTGGCGATGGGGAGTCATATGAGAAGTGGCCCCAGAGTCTGCATTCCAATCAACGTCAGCATCAAGCTGAAGAGGACAGAGAGGATCAGAGGGATCACTGGAACGAAGACTTGCATTTCCGGCACTCTCAGTGACATTCTGTGTGGCACTAGAGTTGGCAGACACAGGAACAGAGGTAGGACTCGAAGTGGAGGTGCCAGTGGTGCTGGGAGTGGTCCCCTGAGCTTGATTCGCAGTCTTGGGCTTGCCCTTGCGCTTCTGAGCCTTGTGGGCATCCTTGGCTCGCTGCCTAGCAAAGCACTTATGGTCACAATGTCCAGGCTTCTCACAGAAGTCACAGGGAGCATTGGGGTCGCAGTTACAGGTGCCAGAGCGAGCAGAGAGTGCAGAGTCGCCACCCACACCATCAGAACGAGGTTGTCTGTTGAGCTCCTCAGCAATGAAGGCAGACTTGAGGGTGTCCTTGTCAAGCTTGGACAGAAGGAGCAAGGAAGAGGTGAAGTGCTGGTAATCCTTGCCCAGAGCTCGGACCATGGTCATGCAGGTGAGCTCATCATCGAGATCAGTGAGGGTGAATTTGGATGGGCGAAGTTCCTGAATCCTGGACATAGCCTGCTCAATCCTGGCAGTGAGGACAGGTAGAGACTCCTCCTCCTTCTTCCTGATGCTGAAGAACTCGTCATAGGCAAGGAAGCGAGTGCCTGGCTTCTGCTGGACATAGAGCGATGCTAGAGCAGTCCATGCAGCTGTGGGGTCGTCCTGGTGGGCCCTGATATGCACCCTCTGGTCAGGCTCCAAGTTGAGCATGAGTTCACCAGCAGCCTTGTCCTGCTTCGCATCCCAGGCAGGCTGAGCTGCAGCATCGCTTGGGCGAGCTTCTGTGCCAACCACAAGCCTCCACAGACCTTTGGAGCGAAGGAGGGCCTTCATTTCGTCGCTCCAGGTCGAGTAATTGGTGGCATTTAGGGCCTTGATGCGATGAGATTGCTCAGAAGACATGATGTGAGGCAGAGGGCGAAGAACTAGTGATTAGAGGTGGTAGATTGAGCGAGTGGGGCACAAACAGGATACACAGAGAGCTGAGGTGGCAGGAAATGCGATTTGTGAGTAGGAGATGATTTGAGCAATAGATAAGGAGTTATGGGGTGTTTAGGGAGCCTTTGGGCGAGTTTTGGGCGAGTTTTGGCAAAGATGAAGCACACAGCGAGCTCAGTAGCGATCCTGAAGTCCTGGAAGCGATATAGGCGTGTAGAGGACGTCCAAGGGAAGGTGTTTCAGTAGGAGTAGGACCCAGGTCTGAAAGCAGGATAGAGTGATATGGGCCCTTGTTGGTGAAGAGGGGCTGAAACTCGAAATGGCTGTTGCTCGACGATGAGGAGGTATAGAGAGGTGAACCAGGGCTCGATCAGAGGCTTGGGAAGGTATAGATGTCGATAGAATCAAGAATGGAGGTGATTGGACCAGTAGATCTTGAGATATGACTTGATCAAAAACAGCAAAAATGCGAAGCAAGGCTTTCCCAGTGTTTGAGTGGCAATCTGAGTGATCAACTCGATGGATCTGCTTCCAAATGGTTGCAGGGGTGTTTTCGAGGCTGCTGAATCAATTGGTGATGGTATTGTTCAAGCGTCTGGTTCATGTGTTCGGTTTGGCCATCGCCTTTGGGGTGGTAACTGGAGGTAAAGTGTAGGGCATATGTTGAGAGCCTTACTCAGTGAGTGGAAGAAATGGGAGACAAACTCAGAACCTTGGTCTGATGTGATGTGTGAAGGAACTCCGTGCTTAGAAAACACATGGAGCAGGAATAACTTGGCTAATTCCGGGGATGTGATAGTGTCGTGCATTGGGATGAAGATGCATTGTTTGGAGAGGCGATCGACCACTACTAGGATGGTGGTGAATCCAGAGGATGGGGGAAGTTGTTTGATGAAATCCATAGAGATGGAATTCCAGGGTTTCTCCGGGATGGGGAGTTGCTTCAGGAGACCATATGGGCGATGCCTAGGGACTTTGGCACAAGCACAGGCGGTACAGGAACTGACGTAGTCTTTGATGAATGTTCTGATGCCTGGCCAGGTATATTCGTGCTGGATGAGCTCTAGAGTGCGATTTTGGCCAAAATGACTGGATAGGGGGTGATCATGTTTGTACTGGAGTATGTGGAGGTGAAGGTTGTTAGCTTCTGGCACATAGATGTGATCGTCAAGCTGTAGGAATCCTTCGGGATCCACAGTCCAACAAGATTCAGAGGTGTCGGAGAGATGAATAGTAGCCAGTGGATCAGCAGGAAGGGTGGAGAGGATATCTTGGTGGAGTGTTTTGATGTCAAATAGTGAGCTAGTTTGGAGAACGGGGTGTGCAAGGATGGTAGCTCGTAGGGATGAAGCAAGTTGCTCCTGGGTAAAAACAGGGCAGAGGTTGTGAGGGTTGACTCGAGTGTAGTCCTCATCCCCCTCTTTGGGGTAGACATCCCAGCATCTAGTGAGGGCATCGGGCTTGGCTCCAAGTTTTCCAGGATAGAAACAAATGACAAGGTTGAACTGGGAGAGATTGTTAAGTCTGATTCCTCCGGGGTTATTGGAGTGGTGGAGTTGATAGGAATATATGCAAAGGGGTGAAATGGATGTTGGCTTCAACTTATGTGTTGCGCCCTTGCCGCAAGTTCTTGTCCAAGTATTTATCGGAGGAGCAGGGATACGGAGTTCAGTCAGAGTGACGACAAGAAGGCTAGCTTCAAGTGTCGAGCAGCAAGTCGGTATAAAGATTTTGAGCGTCATCTGAAAATTTTCAACAACCCTTGTCTTCCAAATAACACCATGTCTGACAAGCCACCCCATAGGAAGCAAGAGGAAGAGGTGTCGCTGAGGGGTATGAAGAAGAAACAAATGTGCACGAAGAGCCCCGAGCCCGAGGACAGAGAAAATGATGCAGATTATTGAGACATGTTTGGTGTGATGATGGAGGTGATGGGGTCCCTTGATGTTAGGGACTGAGGGCTCTAGCTGGGAGACATGGAATACAGGGTGGACGGAGTGCATAGAGTTGGGCAAACGGAGGGTAAACGAGTGGGTGCTGACTTGAGCGATGATGGGATAAGGGCCCAGGTTCTTCTTGGATAACTTTTTTGAAGGTTGAGTCAAACGGAAATATTTGGCTTTGATGAAAATAAGATCTCCGACTTTGAAATCTGGGGCCGGAGTTCATCTAGTGTCAGCAGGACCTTGGTAGCATTGTTGAGCAAGAGCCATCTCTGAACGAAGGACTTGGTGCAGTTCTTCCAAGTTGACAGCATATTCGTGTGCACGAGCAGAGGTGAGGTCATGTTCTGGGTGAATGGAGATGTTTGGGTGATAGCCTTTGTTAGCAAAGAATGGAGATATGCCAGTGGTGGCACTCAGAACATTGTTGTATGTGAATTCTGCTAACAGTAGGAGTTCTGACCAGTTGTCTTGCTGGTAGTTGCAGTAAATCCATAGGTATTGTTCGAGCATCTGATTCATGCGTTCGTTTGGCCATTGCCTTCGGGGTGGTAACCGGAGGTAGTGTTTGAAAGTCCAGTCCTAGGACCGAAAAAAGACTGAGGACCAAACTGGACCAGGACCAAACTTGACCACATACTGGCTATTCTTGAAACCGGTTTGTCTCGGTTTCAGTCTCGGTCCCTCACATTTTTCACTGGCACACAACTGGCTGAAGACCAGTTTCATGAAAGTATTGATATGTTTTATTGCTAAATAGACTAATCCATAGTATACAATCATAATTAATAAATATTCGTGGCTGCATTGCATCGTCATGACTGCACTGTCGAGGCCACAGCACCCTGTTGTAGTGTTAATTGTTTTTTTATACTTACCATGCTGGTGCGTTGTGCAGCTGTGTTGTGTTGTCGGATGCGCGGCTGCGTTGCATTGTCAGATGTGTGGCTGCATTGCGTGTTGCAATCATGCTGTAGAGGCTAACTTATGGGGCATTGCATGGCTGTGTTGTGTCATTGGGTGCATGGCTGCGTTGCATCATCTCGATTGCGCTGTAGAGGTCACAGCACCCTGTTGTACTGTTAATAAATGCTAATAAACAGTTGTCGTACTCACCATGCCGGGGCGTTGGGTGCTTGTTGGGCTGTCATCATCTTGCGTTGTTGGAGCTGTGGCTGCATTGCATCATTAGCGTTGTGATTGCGTTGTTGAGGCCATGGTTCGGTGTGGGTTTGCCTCCCACACAGGATTTGGATGGGGTGGGGTGCAAGGGCTCAGGCGAGATTGAGGGTGTGGGTGGGGTGCTGAAGGTGTTTAGATGACTGGTGGGGCAGGTGAAGGTGGTAAGTAAAAACAAATTAAACTTAGTTTGCACACCTTGTTGCACTGGCTGGCACATCAAGGGGAAGAGAGGAAAAGGGCCAGATAGCGATCAGCATGCTGATCTCAAAGATCCAGCAACAATTGATGCATCTAAACCCCCAACTCCTCCTTCCATCACCACCAAACCTCCCAATGGGCTAAATAATAACTCGAACATCTTGTTTTCAACAACTCCTGACTTGCTTGGTCCAAATTTTGAGCAACCGGCACCTATACAAAATGTCAGGTGCTCAACACATCAATAAATTTAGTACTTACCTTGGATTCATTTGGAGTGTGGCCTGGTGGATGGGCAGGGTGGATGGATGAACAGTTGTTGAAGATGTGGTGGCACTTCATGTTGCATCATTGTTTTGCATGAGCTGTGATTGCCGAGCTTCATTGAGGCCATGGCTGCGCTGAGCCTGTAGTTAATAAAATGTGTAATTTGTTCTACTTACCATCCTGCTCTGCACCCCATGTGCAATGTTTGGGCCTTGGGTGAGACACATTGATGAGTCGGGTGTCATGGTTGATTGATGCCGTTCATTGTCATCATCCATTTTTGCTGTTCCTTGTCACGGTTCATCATGCAGTGTCATTTGTCTTCATTGTTTGTTGTGAGCTATGTCGCATGGTTGGTTGATGGTGTGTGGTTGTGTGGATGTGAGGTGTGATGAGTTAAGACATGATTAGGAAATGAAAATAATTACCAAAGGAGGCATCAAAGACTGGTTAGAACTGGTTCAGTTTCTGCCACACTGCCACAGAGACCGGTTGTGAGTGGTTTTGGTCCAGTTTTTTCAGATTTAAGGATTTCAATAGACCAGTTTCACTCCGGTCCTGCCAAAATGGCAGTAAGACCGAACTGAACTGGACTTTTAAACACTAACCAGAGGTGAAGTGAAGGCGAATGTCTAGGGCTTTGCCGAGGGAACTCCATGCTTGGAAAACACGTGCAGCAGAAATAACTTTGCTAATTCTGGAGATGTGATGGTGTCGTGCATCAGAATGAAGATGCATTGTTTGGAGAGGCGATCGACCACTACTAGGATGGTGGTGAATCCAGAGGATGGGGGAAGTTGTTTGATGAAATCC
Organism: Melanogaster broomeanus; assembly: GCA_014904935.1. NCBI lineage: Eukaryota > Fungi > Basidiomycota > Agaricomycetes > Boletales > Melanogastraceae > Melanogaster > Melanogaster broomeanus. The sequence continues at coordinate 474,469 of MU123707.1, read as the reverse complement.
ATAGAGATGGAATTCCAGGGTTTCTCCGGGATGGGGAGTTGCTTCAGGAGACCATATGGGTGATGCCTAGGGACTTTGGCACAAGCACAGGCGGTACAGGAACTGATGTAGTCTTTGACGAATGTTTTGATGCCTGGTCAGGTATATTCACACCGGATGAGCTCTAAAGTGCAGTTTTGGCCAAAGTGACCAGATAGGGGGTGATCATGTTTGTACCGGAGTACATGGAGATGAAGATTGTTGGCTTCTGGGACATAGATGCGATCGTTGAGACAGAGGAATCCTTCGGAGTCCATAGTCCAGCGAGATTCAGGTGTGTTGGATGGCAGCGAGTTAGAAGTTTGGAGGTGGAGAAGTACTCGAGGTTCTTGTGGTCAGTGATGATGTCAACTGGAGTTGCAGAACCTTCGAGGTAGTGACCCCAGGACCACAATGCTTCGTGGATGGCGAGGAGTTCTTTGTCAAGGGTGTCATAGTTGAGTTCCAGAGGTGTGAGAGTCCAGGAGTAGAATGTGGCATAGTCGGAAGCGTCAGTCTCAACAATGATAGGGGCATCTGGGACCCAATGAGTTAGAATGGGAGCGGAAGTGAAGGCGTCCTTGAGGCGTCGGAAGGCAGTGCAACAGTCGTCAGAGAAGTTCCAAGGAGTATTTTTTTTTCAGGTCAAATGAGTGAGTGGGACAACAATGTCAGAGTAATTGAATATAAAATGATGATAGAAGTTGGCAAAACCGAGGAATGACTGGATGTCTTTGACCTTCCGAGGTTCCGGCCAATCTTGAATGGCTTTAACATTCTCGGAGGTCGTCATCAAACCATTGGGGGACAGGAGATATCCAAGGTATTCCATGGAGGTGGTGTGAAATTCACATTTCTCAGGTTTAGCATAGAGCTCATGTTCCCGGAGATGACGGAGGACCTCCCAGACATGCTCCTTGTGGGAGGCCATATCCTGGGAGTAGATGAGGATGTTGTCCAGATAGACAACTATGCAAACATTGAGCAAATCAGCGAAGATGATATTAACAAACCACTGGAATGCAGCTGGGGCATTGGTAAGTCTGAATGGTATAACGGGCCACTCATAGGAGCCAAAGCGCATATGGAAAGAAGTCTTCCACTTGTTGCCAGGCACGATCCAGACGAGATGATAAGCGTGCCGGAGATCAATTTTGGTATAGATCTTGCCATGGCTAGGAGAGTTGAGTAGATCAGAGATGAGTGGGAGTGGGTAGCAGTCTTTCTTCGTGATTTTGTTCAGGCCTCTGTAGTCAACACAAAGGCAGAGGGAACCATCCTTCTTGCGGGCGAAGAGGACCAGAGCAGCATGAGCAGACGAAGAGGGACAGATGAAGCCATTGGTGAGATGTTCATTGAGGAAGGTTCGGAGTGACTCCAGCTCAGTGGCAGAGAGCGAGTAGAGTGTTCCAAGGGGTGGAGAAGTACCTTCTTCCAGCTCGATCTTCAAATCGTGTTCGCAATGTGGAGCAAGCATGGAGGCCTTGCTCTTGCTGAAGACATCTGTGAACTTGTGGTATTCCGGGGGAATGGAAGAGAGATTGACTGGATCAGCTTCTGTAGAGGCAGAGCAAAGCTTACTTTCCTCAGGGCGATGGGAGGAGCCTTGCAGTCGGAAAGGCATGGCAGATCAGGGGAGTTGGGGTCAGCTGGAGGGAATGATTCCAGAGGCTGCAGAGGTGACATCAGGGGCGTTGGCACTTGCTGCTGGATTGAATGGAAAATGATACTGCTCGAGACCCAGTCAATCAATGGATTGTAGCAGGTGAGCCAGTTGTGTCCTACAACAAGTGAGCAGGCAGAGTCCAACAGAGTTACATAAAATGTAGTGGAGGTGATATCGCCGGTAGGGAAATGAACAGAAAGGTCTACAGCTTTGGTAATAGAAGAATTGGAACTACCATTGAAAAGGCAGAGAACAATAGGAGGTATAGAAAATGGTTTGATTTTATGTTTTTTGACGAAAGTTGTATCTATGAAACAATCACTGGAACCAGAGTCTATGAGAGCAGGAAAAGTGGAGATATCATAGGAAAGTAAAGTTACAGATGGTATAAGGGAATTTGGATCAGAGAGAGCAGAAGCATTGAGTTGGGTCTCCTTTGTTGCACGGTTGGAGTCAATGCAACCTCCATCCTGTGCAGAGTCTACGAGGTTGCTGACTATTTTTTTGCCTCCGAGGAGGTGGAGTTGTCCTCTGGGGCAGTGGAGGTCATGGAGGCATGAGCCTTAGCAGCACGGGAGGTGGCCTTGGGGCAGTCCTTGGCCATGTGGCCAGAGCCACCACAGAACATGCAAAGCTTGAGATTGAAGCGGTGCTTGCATTCTTCAGACATTAGCTTGCCATCTTTCCCAAGCTTCTCAGAGAGGTCAGGGGTAGCTTTCGCTTTTGAAGGGGAGGATTTAGATGAGGAAGATGCAGAATTGGTTGTGGAAGTGGAACTGGAGGTGGACGTAGAGGATTTGGGCTTGGATGAGTTGGTGGTTTTGGCGGAAGACTGATTATTAGTTTTCACTTTTCGATTGACTTTGGATTTGCACTCCCAATAGCGTCAATTCCTTGAGTGAGAATTCGGAGATCAGATTGGGTAGCGGATTTTCCAACTCTGGCGATTTCGTCCTTGACATGATCCGGTAGTCCATTGTAGAAGTGGTGGCGCAGAGCACCATCTCCGTAGCCACAGACTTGGGAAGCGATGTGGTTGAACTCCACAACGTACTTGTTGATATGTTGTCCGTCCTTCATCAAAAGGTTGTCGAGCTGGTGTTCTGCGTCTGCGACGGGGTCATGGGGGCCAAAGTTGGTCTGGAGTTCCAAGAGGAATTCCTGGTAGTTGTCCATCCACAGAGGACAGAGATCCAGATCTTCCATATGGAGGATGTCTGGTTCAAACCACTTGAGCGCCATGCCCTTGAGATAGGATTGGGTGAAGGTAACTTTAGCACAATCAGTCCAGAAAGCAGGGGGATGGTCTTGGAAATTGAGCTCGCATTGGATGATGAATGCCTGGAGTTTGGGAGTTTCAGTACCATTGAAGGTATCTGGTTCCCGGACTTTGATATGCTGGGAGGGTTTGGTGGTGATGTTGTGACGGGTGATGTCGGCGAGGCCATGAATAGCATCAGTGAGGGCGGTCATGGGATTAGGCAGGATTTGTGCATGGTCGTCTTCATTGTCATCGTCGAAGGGATTTCCTTCGTTGCCTTCATCTCCGAGGTCTCCATCTCCAGGTCCATTATCCCCGGGTGGACCGGGGTCTTGGCCACGTGGGCCAGGTGTTGGCATACTTGGGGTTGGTCGGGAGTCAGTGGTAGAGGGATTGAAACGACGAGTTGAAAAGCTGCAGAATTGGCTGACGCTTTCAGGACCTCTGTGGGTACTCATGTGGGAGGCTAGTTGGGGAAGGGAAGGTGCAATGGAGGCAGAGTTTTGACGGAGTGTTTGAGAGCAAGTCTGAACCCTGGTATGGGCCATAGAGCGATGTTAGTAGTGATTAAAAGTTCAGTTGTTGAACTTTTAAAAGACTGAAACTGGACTGAACTGCAACTGATTTGAACTGATATTTCAGTTTCAGTTGCCTTGGATTTGACAAAAAGACTGAAAAAAAGTTGCCATATTTGATAGAAAAAAAACCAGTTGCAACTGATATACACAGCCACAATCTAATTAGGAAATTCACCCCCTATTTACCCCTATTTCTCCTGATTTTTCCTGATTTATTTGGAGTTTTGACAACTTATTGAGGTTATAATGACTATTACTGAGGTATGTTAATCAAATTGGTGTAACATTGACTGTATATTGTATAGATGTTGAAATATACTCCATGGATTTAGTAATTAACTGTATAAATTAAAGGTTGCAACTGAAAAAATCAGTTTTTTTTCAGTCTCAGTTTCAGTTCTGATTAATTGAAGAACTGAAAAATCAGTTTAAGTCCAGTTGCGGTCAAAAATGGAAAAAAACCGGTCCAAACTAGACTTTTAATCACTAGATGTTAGTGAACTCAAGCAAGTATGAGTTCAAATATACTGTTAAGTTTGATTCCTCCAGGGTTATCAGAGTAGCAGAATTGATAGGAGTATACACGAAGGGGCGAAATGGACGTTGGCTTCAACTTGTGTGTTGTGCCCTTGCCATGAGTTCTAGTCCAAGTATTTATCAGAGGAGCAGGAATACGGAGTTGAGTCAGAGTGATGACAAGAAGGCTAGCTTCAAGTGTCGAGCAGGGAGTTTCAAGGAGTTGGATCAGCAAGGGTTCAGAACAAGTTGAACAGGAGGAGACTAAGATGATATTCAAACTGCAGAACACTAAGTACATGTCGAGCTTTTCAAACTACAATGGAGAATGACCAATAAAGGAAAGTAGCTATGATGACAAGTAAACACAAGGTATCCGGAGAGCCAGAGATACCATAATTAGACAGAGGGCGTCGGAAGGAGTCAAAGAGAGTCAAAGGGAGTCAAAGGGAGTCAATACGAGTCAGGAAGAGTCATAAAAAATGTACTAAACCAAAGTAAGTCTAATGTGACAGGGCTGTCAAGAAACATCAAGATAGAATGAAGAGACATAAGTAGAATTAGTAATCAAGATAGGAGCAATAACAGGAGATGAATCAGAAGAGTGGAGATGATGCGAGAGCGCTGTATGAGGTCCGGAGATGGTGCAGAGGCCCAGAGATGATGCGCATGGTATGGGATATGACAGAGATACTCAGACCACTGGGCTTGGCGGCAAGTCAGCAGTTTGGATGTGGAGAAATACTCAAGGTTCTTGTGGTCAGTGACAATGTCAACCGGGGTTGCAGAGCCTTCGAGATAGTGACACCAGGAACAGAGGAGTGAGAGTCTGGGAGTAGAAAGCGACCAGGTGGACTTCATCATCTGGGCAATGGATGGAGAGGATTCCAGCAATGGCGTAATCCAAAGCATCAGTCTCAATGATGATAGAGGTGTTGGGGACCCAATGAGTGAGGATAGGGGCTGATGTGAAAGCATCCTTGAGGCATCGGAAAGTGGTGGGACAGTCATTGGAGAAGTTCCATGGAGTATTTTTCCGGGTTAAGCAAGTGAGAGGAATGACAATGTTGGAGTAATTGAATATGAAATGGCAGTAGAAATTGGCAAAATCAAGGAAGGATTGGATGTCTTTGACTTTCCGAGGTTCTGGCCAATCCTGAATGGCTTTGACTTTCTTGGAGGACATGGTCAAACCATCAGGAGATAGGAGGTATCCGAGGTATTCCATGGAGGTGGTGTGGAATTCACATTTTTCTGGTTTAGCATAGAGGCCATGTTTCTGGGGACGACAGAGAACCTCCTGGACATGCTCCTTGTGGGAGGCCATGTCCTGGGAGTAGATAAGGATGTTGTCCAGGTAGACAACTATGCAAACATCAAGTATATCAGCGAAGATTTTATTGATGAACTGCTGGAACACAGCTGGGGTGTTGGTAAGTCCGAATGGCATAATGAGCCATGCATAGGAGCCATAGCATGTATGGAAAGAGGTTTTCCGCTCATCGCCGGGCATGATCTGGATGAGATGATAAGCGTGCTGGAGATCAATTTTGGTATACATTTTGCCACAGCTAGGGGAATCGAGTAGATCGGAGATGAGTAGTGATTAAAAGTCCGGTTCAATTCGGTCTTCATGCTATTTTTGGCAAGACCGGACTGGAACTGGTCTATTAAATCCTCAAATCTAAGAAAACCGGACCGAAACTGTCGCAAACTGGTCACTGTGGCAGTGTGATGGAAACTGAACTGGTCCCGACCAATCTTTGATGCCTTGTTTGGTAATTATTCTCGTTTTCTAATATTTTCTTAATCATGGTGTTACTAATCATGCCTCACATCCACACCACCACATGCTGTCAATGATAACAACAACAACAAACTCAAACATGACTGCAGTACCCTCACCAATGGCCCCAATGTTCAAGTTGCACGCAGGGCTCACCTGGTAAGTACAAAAAAACTCATGATCAGCATGCTGATCGCTATCCTGGCCCTTTTCCTCTCTCCTGCTCAATCTGCCGGAACCACCACACGCAGCTATGACAACAACAACAACAGCCTAACATGCACCCAATGTCCCAGCATGGTAAGTAAAAAAATACATTTTATTAACAGTACAACAGGAAGCTGTGGCCACAATGACAATGATGCAACACGCCTGTGCAGCCACGACGACAATGACACCAAACACCTGTGCAGCCAACCACACACCCCAACCTACACACCACAATGGCACAACCATGGGCCATGGACAACGCAATGCAGCCATGACAATGACAATGCAATACGTCCACACCCATCCCCACTTCCACACCACAATGATGCAGCCATGGGCCTGGTCTTTGTTTGGTCCTGACACAACACATCCACACAGCCACGCACCCCAACCTACACCATGCAGCCTCGACAACCCAGCACACAATGCAGCCAACCCTGCACCCCAGACCACTGACAATGCAACATGTCTGCACAGCCAACCGCGCACCCCACCTACACACCACAACAGCACAGCCATGAGCTGTTGACGAAGTCCGCAGCCACGACTCCAACACGTCCATGCAGCCAAGCCTGCGCCCTGGACCACTAATGACACAACGTAGCCACAACTCCAATGACACAACACGTCTGCACAGCCGTGCGCTGTTGACGAAGCAATATGATGTATATTGATTACAATTCAAGTTGTATAGTTGTATATCATGGGTCAGACACCATGTAGTAATAAAAATTTTGTCAATACTTTCAAGCAACTGGTCCTCGAAGACCGGTTGAGAGAAGACTGGTTCAGACTAGTCTGAACTGGTCTTCAGCTGGTTCTGTGCCAGCCAAAAAAGTGAGGGACCGAGACCGAAACTGAGACAGACCGGTTTCAAGAATAGCCAGTGTGTGGTCAAGTTTGGTCCTGGTCGGTCCTCAGTCTTTTTCCGGTCCTAGGACTGGACTTTCAAACACTAGAGATGAGCGGGAGTGGGTAGCAGTCTTTCTTCATGATTTTGTTCAGGCCTCTGTAGTCGACACAAAGGTGGAGGGAACCATCCTTCTTGCGGATGAAGAGGACTGGAGCAGCATGAGCAGAGGAAGAGGGATGGATGAAGCCATTGGTGAGATGTTTGTCGAGGAAGGTTTGGAGTGACTCCAGCTCAGTGGTGGAGAGTGAGTAGAGTGTTCCAAGGGGTGGAGAAGTACCTTCTTCCAGCTCGATCTTCAAATCGTGTTCGCAATGTGGAGCAAGCATGGAGGCCTTGCTCTTGCTGAAGACATCTGTGAACTCATGGTATTCCAGGGGAATGGAAGAGAGATCGACTGGATCAGCTTCTGTAGAGGCAGAGCAAAGCTTACTTTCATCTGGGTGGAGTTGCAGGCTGAACTGCACCAAGCCTTCAAGTCTGCATGCTAGTGTGAAGGCAGCAGCATTGATGAGGGTGATGGGAGGAGCCTTGCAGTCGGAAAAGCATGGCAGATCAGGGGAGTTGGGGTCAGCTGGAGGGAGTGATTCTGGAGGCTGTAGAGGTGACATCGGGGGTGTTGGCACTTGCTGCTGGATTGAATGGAAAATGATACTGCTCGAGACCCAGTCAATCAATGGATTGTAGCAGGTGAGCCAGTTGTGTCCTACAACAAGTGAGCAGGCAGAGTCCAATGGAGTTACATAAAATGTAGTGGAGGTGATATTGCTGGTAGGGAAACGAACAGAAAGGTCTACAGCTTCAGTAATAGAAGAATTGGAACTACCATCGAATAGGCAGAGAAGAATACGAGATACAGAGAAAGTTTTGATCTTATGTTTTTGATGAAAGTTGTATCTATGAAACAGTCACTAGAACCAGAGTCTATGAGAGCAGGGATTCGTCCTGTCTGTGCTGAATGGAAGGTGCGGGAGAGTGTACAGGTGGAATTGAAGCAGGGAGTTCATGCAAGTTGTCTGGCAGCCATGATGAAAGGAGGGAATATTGCAGCTGGCGAAATTTGGACAACTTGATGAGGGAGCGAGGGATGTAGACGGTGCAAGATGGAGGGAGGAATTCTCCATATGCTGAATGAAGAGGGATGACATGGAGGACGATATGTCTTTCATCAATCCATAGGACTGACTTGATAGAGCCGAAATAGATGCACGTTTCTGTTGAGCTCTGAATGATGAGTTTTCGCCCTGTGTGAACAGGGAATGGTATGGCAGGGGAAAATGATGTAATGAGCCATGCTGGCATTGACTGGTTGTCAAGCGGCTGGTCGATGGCATGTGCATAACCATTTGATTGGGCGAACTCATGTATCCAGGAAGCGCTTGATGGCAATGACATATTGGCATGATGGGAAATGAATGGTGATGGCAAGTGTGATGGCAAGTGTGATGGCAAAGAAGTCGGATGGCAAATGAATGGCAAATGAATGGCAAATGAAAAACATGCATGTATGCTGGCATGGGTGCTTAAGGTTTGCTGCCTTCTGGATTGAGCAAAGCGAAGATCCTTCTATTTTGGAAGAGAAGATCGGATCAACGGGATCTTGGCCAGGATGATGTAAGGTGCAATGTTGAACGTGTAACGGGTAAAATCTTTTCTTCTTCGACTGTGTTGCTTGCCTCCAGTGTGAAGGATGACTGCACTGTTCTTGTAGTCATCTTTCTGCACTTGGCGTATGCTTGTGTCATATCTTCTTCATTCATTCTTCATGCTCACATCACCAACACTTTTGGTGTGTGACAGTGCTTGCGCTCTTCAGAGGTTAGCTTGCCATCTTTCCTGAGTTTCTCGGAGAGGTCGCAAGTGGCTTTCACTTTCAGAGGGGTGGATTTAGATGAAGAAGCGGTGGAGTTGGATGTGGAGGTGGTACTGGAGGTGGAAGTAGAGGGTTTGGGTTTAGAGGACGAGTCAGATGATTTGGATGAAGATTGATTGTTAGTTTTCGCTTTGTGGTCGACTTTGGACTTGCGCTCCCAATAGCACATGTTAATGCCTTGAGCGAGAACTCAGAGGTTGGAGAGGTTAGCAGGTTTTCTGACTTGGGCAATTTGGTCCTTGAGGCGATCCAGTAGCCTGTTATAGAAGTGATGGCGTAGGGCACCATCTCCATAACCTCAGACTTGAGAAGCGACACAGTTGAATTCTACAACGTACTTGTTGATACGTTGTCCATCCTTCATTGAGAGATTGTCAAGCTGGTGTTCTGCATCTGCGACAGGGTCATGGGCACCGAAGTTGGTCTGGAGTTCTGAGAGGAATTCCCAGTAATCATCCATCCACAGGGGACAGAGATCCAGATCTTCCATATGGAGGATGTTGGGTTCAAACCACTCGAGCACCATGCCCTTGAGATAGGATTGGGCGAAGGTGACTTTAGTGTGGTCAGTCCAGAAAGAGCAGGGACAGTCTTGGAAGTTCAGCTTGCATTGGACAATGAATGACCGGAGTTTGTGAGTTTCAGTTCTGTTGAAGGTGTCAGGTTCCTGGACTTTAGTGCACTGGGAAGAGGGTTTGGTGGTGACATTATAATGGGTGATGTCAGCAAGGCCACGAATGGTGTCAGTGAGAGCAGTCATGGGATTAGGTGGGATTTGTGCATGGTCGTCTTCGTCATCGTCATCGAAGGGATTTCCTTCGTCACCTTCATCTCTGGGTTCTCCATCTCCAGGTTCATCATCCCCGGACCCCAGGTGGACCAGAATCTTGGCCGCATGGGCCTGGTGTTGGCGTGCTTGGAGTTGGTCAGGAGTTGGAACGAGGAGCTGAGAAGCTGCAGAATTGGCTGACAGTTTCAGGGCCTCTATGAGTGCTCATGAAGGAGGCTGACTGGGGCCTGCCCTCGTCATCTGTGTGGTCTGATTCTGAGCTATCGACAATGAGTGCTGTCCGTTTGCTACTGTCCTGTGTCATTGTGTTGGTAGGGTAACTTTACCACACGCAATGGATCTTGTGTGCATTGGCTGGTGGATGCACAACTCAGGTGTTGCGTCGTTATTGGTGTCTGTGAGTAGTGTTTTAAAGTCCAGTTCAGTCTGGTTTTTTGTCCATTTTTGGAAGCAACTGGACCCGGACCAGTCTTTTGACTTAGATCACTTTTGCTAGACTGAACCACAACTGTACACAACCGGTTGCATCTGGTTGTGCTAGTAGTTGCAGTTGGTTGCAACCTGTTCAGGTCGAAACCGGTTGACAACCGCTGGGCGACCGGTTGTTCTTGTGGTTTGACAATGTGTTACACACATGGAGGGCAATATAAATGTTAAATGACTAGTATGAAAACAAGATTGTGTCTACTCGCAAAGCTAGTTGTTCAACTATGTCAACCATTTGTAAATCTCAGTGCACACGAAAGCCAACTGAGAAGGCTTCTGCAGGACAGTCCCATAGCTCTCATCCAAAGAACTCTCACTCTCGCCCTCTGAAGATGAAAGCAGTGACCTCAAAGAAAGGAAAGAAGCATGCTCAATCAATTACAGAAGAAGAACCAATGACGGACAGTGACAAGGAGACCAGTGGTAGTGAGGAAGAACATGTTGCAAGGAAAAGAAAGCGACACCAGCCCAAGCATTCACGACAGAGTTCCCATCACCTAGCATTGAGATCGAAGACATCGAGTTGCCATCAAGAGGCACAAGTGTCACTCAGGATGGTGATGACACTGAGGAAGCAGGAGGTGGGGATGAAGGAGGGGAGGATGATGACGAGGTAAGAACACTGTCAAACAAAAATTAGCAAAATGCTTATGTGAGACACACAGGGAGGAAACAATGATCTAGATGACCAGCACCATGCTCCCATGCCTCTGATGGTCATTTCGAAGAAGAAACAGGCTGAGGATCTACTCACCATTTTTTCGTACCTCTGTAGTGTGAAGTTCTGTCATCCAGATGGCCGAGTAGAGACCTTGAAAGGATGTTGGTGCAATGAATGCAGGTAAGTAATTTCAAAACAATGAACACATAGATACTTACCACAACTCTGTAGGCAGGATAAGGATTACATTGTGAAGCATGGTAAACGAAAGGCATTTCATGTTGGTAGCAACTTGTCGTGCCGTCAGTAGTGTTGCCACAGTTCACAGTTCTAACTGGTTATAGCCGGAACCACATTGCTGACTAACTGTATTTAAACTTAGTCATATTACACATAAACCTCGGCTTGACTACATGCGACTAAGTTGCTGCAAACCGGTTCAAGCTGGTTAACAGCACCCACCCTCATGCAAATTTGCTGTGTTTGAGTGCTGTACAGCAGCCCACAGCTCAATTGTACTAGTACAGTACTCGACAGGCTCTTTTTTTCCTATTTACTAGTACTACTGTTCAGGTGTGGGTGTTAAAAAAATTATTATATTCGTGTATCTGCAGTAGCTACAACAAAAACGATATATATCGTGCCTGAGACATGTTCTGGGAATGGGTGAGGCCCTGAGAGTATGGGTGAGGGGTGTGAGGCTCAAATGGCTCGAAACGCCTGCTCCCCAAGGTGACGGATTCGTTTTTGAGGCGACAGGGGGCTGTTTCTGAGATGATGGGTCCATTTTTGAGACGGCGGTTTTGAGGCGACAGGATCCATTGAGGTGGCAAGTCCATTTTCGACACGTCAGGTCTGCTTTAAATGAACAGGTGGTGCCATAAATGAGTAGGTGGGAGCCAAAAACGAATGGGTGGGGTGACTCACCCGTGAATTTTGTGTTCCCCAACTATCAGCAAAACAGTCTCCATCCAAGACCAGACCGCCAGGAGGAGACTGTCTTGCTGCCATGCTACGTATGTTTGATCACATGAAGAACCATTGGTTGAGAGTTGAGACCATCCGCTGGCAGTGTCTGGGTGACAGTGGGTGTCAGACAATAATCATTTATGAGTTGTCTTCAGGATGATGATTAATCACTTACAATGAGTTTGATGGCTTGAGGTCCGGGAATTTAATGGTACAAGTGGGTTCTAGGACCTCTCAACAACAGAAATGTAGACTGGATCTTGTTTTTCAGTTTGAGAGGCATGGCAAGTGGGGGGTGCAATGACAACGTTAATATTGTAGAAAGTGTGACAGGAGGGACTACAAGACTCAATGTGCCATGCACACTGTGAGTGGAAGCTTCAAGAAGTTTGTCATTCGTGACAGGCTTCATGCAACAATCCTTGATTGCAAATCACGTGCTGGGTGGTGAGCGTCTTAGAAAGCCACAATCAAAACATATGTATTCAAGGCAGAAACAGATTCAATGCCATACAGATGAGATCAAGAGTATGAGACTTGAGTATGATTACTATGATACAGGAATGTGTGATATGAATACTAGTAGATGTCAACATGATTTGACAATGATTCTCCTTCCACAGCCTCGATAGCCTTCAGCACTTCATCAATGCCATTCCCATGTGCCGAAACCATAGTAGCGAGAATCTGGCTGCTGTCCTCATCACGTAACATCTCTTGTGCACCATGCATTCAGCTGCATTCACGATCCTCACCTGGCACTGACTCCAGTTGAAGTCCCACAGAATATCCATTGCTGAAAGGAGGCTTGTGTCTGCTTGGGGATCAAGTCTCTTGCTGAACTGAATCATTGCATCTCTAATCTTCAGTAGTCCTTGATGGAACACAATGTCCACTGTATCCATGTTGATCATCAGGAACAGTGTCTACAGATCATTAGTCACAAGCCTTGCCACATCTGTGGTGCCACTCATCAGCAAATCTCCCATACACTGTGCAGGCCTGTCCAGACCTTTCCAGCCTCTACAGCCTCTACAGCCTCTACAGATATGTCTCTGACTGGGGAGGGCTGTACAGGAGTATATAGAGGTGTTCATTGTACTGCATGCAGCCCTGTCCATGGCATTACAGTGTTGTACAGGGTCTGTACAGGGTCGGACAATACTCTAAAGTCTGTCCCAGACTCATCAAAAACTGGAATGAGCTGGACAGAGCTATGCAATGTTATCACACTGGCATGAGGGAAAAATGTTTCATAATCATAATTAGCTACTACTGACTACATAATGATACAATATTATAAGTTCGAGCAGGTGGGGCCAAAAACAAGGGAGTGATGCCGAAAATGAGCAGGCGGGGCCAAAAACGAGCGGGTGAGGCCGAAAATGAGCCAGTGGGGACCAAAACGAGCAGGCGGGGGCAAAAACAAGCAGACGGGCCAAAAACGAACAGGCGGGGCCAAAAACGAGGGGTGAGGCCAAAAACGAGCCAGTGGGGGTGAAAATGAGCAGGTGGGGCCAAAAACGAGGGGGTGAGGCCAAAAACGAGTGGGTGGGGGGCGAAAACGAGCAGGTGGGGGCGAAAATGAGCAGACAGGGCCAAAACCAAACGGGTGGGGGTGAAAATGAGTGGGTGAGGCCGAAAACAAGTGGGTGGGGGCGAAAAACAAGCAGGCCAGGCCAAAAAACGAGGGGGAGGCCAAAAACGAGTGGGTGGGGGCCAAAATGAGCAGGTGGGGCCAAACCAAACAGGTGGGGCCCAAAACCAAACAGGTGGGGCCAAAAAACGAGGGGTTGACGCCAAAAACAAGTTGGTGGGGGGGCGAAAACGAGCAGGCGGGGCTGAAAACGAACGGGTGGGGCCAAAAACAAGTGGGGGGGGGGGGAAAACGAGCAGGCGGGGCTGAAAACGAACAGATGAGGCTGAAAACGAGTTGGTGCGGCCATCTGTTGCATGATGTCACTCCAGAACAAGGAGCTTGCAAGGGCAAGCATCCATTGTCATGTTGGATGTGGAAAGAGTGAGTGAGAGCGACGAGCATGAAGAAAAAATGGTTGAGCTGGATTTGGAAATCACGTGATACAAAAAATAAAATTTTGATGAGTCCCTCGTCACTAGGAAATGGAAGTCCTTGCTACATTTCATTAAAGCCTCAGATTACTAGTAGTATTTGAAACAAACTTTTTGACACTTTTTATCCTAACAAATGAGTAGATAATTTGTATACATTTTTTGTAAATAATTGTCTATTATTTGTATCCTAAGACAAAACACAAGAAAGATATTTTTTAGTCTGCAGTAAACCACCTTTTTGCTACAGAGTTCTACAGACCACACAGGTCACACAGACTTTACAGACTAAAAAATATCTTTCTTGTGTTTTGTCTTGGATACAAATAATAGACAATTATTTACAAAAAATGTATAAATTATCTACTCATTTGTTAGGATAAAAAAGTGTCAAAAAGTTTGTTTCAAATACTACTAGTAATCTGAGGCTTTAATGAAATGTAGCAAGGACTTCCATTTCCTAGTGACGAGGGACTCATCAAAATTTTATTTTTGTATCACGTGATTTCCAAATCCAGCTCAACCATTTTTTCTTCATGCTCGTCGCTCTCACTCACTCTTTCCACATCCAACATGACAATGGATGCTTGCCCTTGCAAGCTCCTTGTTCTGGAGTGACATCATGCAACAGATGGCCGCACCAACTCGTTTTCAGCCTCATCTGTTCGTTTTCAGCCCCGCCTGCTCGTTTTCACCCCCCCCCCACTTGTTTTTTGCCCACCCGTTCGTTTTCAGCCCCGCCTGCTCGTTTTCGCCCCCCCACCAACTTGTTTTTGGCGTCAACCCCTCGTTTTTGGCCACCTGTTTGTTTTGGCCCACCTGTTTGGTTTGGCCCCACCTGCTCATTTTGGCCCCCCCCACTCGTTTTTGGCCTCCCCTCGTTTTTTGGCCTGGCCTGCTTGTTTTCGCCCCCCACCCACTTGTTTTCGCCTCACCCACTCATTTTCACCCCACCCGTTTTGTTTTGGCCCTGTCTGCTCATTTTCGCCCCCACCTGCTCGTTTTCGCCCCCACCCACTCGTTTTTGGCCTCACCTCGTTTTTGGCCCCACCTGCTCATTTTCACCCACTGGCTCGTTTTTGGCCTCACCCCTCGTTTTTGGCCCGCCTGTTCGTTTTTGGCCCGTCTGCTTGTTTTTGCCCCGCTGCTCGTTTTTGCCCCACTGGCTCATTTTCGGCCTCACACCGCTCGTTTTTTGCCCGCCTGCTCATTTTCGGCATCACTCCCTTGTTTTTGGCCCACCTGCTCGAACTTATAATATTTATCATTATGTAGTCAGTAGTAGCTAATTATGATTATGAAACATTTTTCCTCATGCCAGTGTGATAACATTGCATAGCTCTGTCCAGCTCATTCCAGTTTTTGATGAGTCTGGGACAGACTTTAGAGTATTGTCCGACCCTGTACAGACCCTGTACAACACTGTAATGCCATGGACAGGGCTGCATGCAGTACATGAACACCTCTATATACTCCTGTACAGCCCTCCCCAGCAGACATATCTGTAGAGGCTGTAGAGGCTGTAGAGGCTGGAAAGGTCTGGACAGGCCTGCACAGTGTATGGGAGATTTGCTGATGAGTGGCACCACAGATGTGGGCAAGGCTTGTGACTAATGATCTGTAGACACTGTTCCTGATGATCAACCATGGATACAGTGGACATTGTGTTCCATCAAGGACTACTGAAGATTAGAGATGCAATGATTCAGTCAGCAAGAGACTTGATCCCCAAGCAGACACAAGCCTCCCTTCAGCCAA
>MU123707.1:422109-458319 GCA_014904935.1 Melanogaster broomeanus | reverse complement strand
TGGTGAGAACTGGAGAGAAACTGGGATGGCCTGTAAAGTCTGTGTGACCTGTGTGGTCTGTAGAACTCTGTAGCAAAAAAGGTAGTTTGCTGATGCTTACTCCATGTGCTGCTACCGTCCCGGTGCTCTGTGTACTGATATTGATCTTTTCCTCCCCATCCTTGACCCAGACATGATAATCAACATTTGATATATGGAACCATGTGTGATCGGCAACCGTGACAGGACCAAGCCATTTGGAGTCTTCGTCCATGGTCTCAATCATATCCAGAAACTCTTCGAAGGAACTACATTTGGAATGGCGGCAGAAGGTGTGCCATGCAGTCGAATCTTCTTTAGGAGAGCAGTATGGACTCGTTTCTGCAAGGATGATCATCACCACCATCATGATCTCTGAGCATGCATCGACTTCGAGCTGAAGTTTCTTAAGAAGTGTTTCTTTGTCTTGAGAAAACGCACATTCCCTGATACATATGAACTTGGGTTTCAACTGCCTCCCAGACAGATGTGCAAGGCATATGGAAAGGTCAGGCATTGCATTGAAATCCCAGATGAGGACTTGAGTGACAGGTTCATTTCCACCGAGGGATAGACGAGCATATCATCGTGAGGCATCTGTTCAATGAGCAGAGCTAATGCATTATGCACCCCTTAACTCGCTCAATGGTACTTCATGTGCCGATCTTGGCAACTCAACAATAAGAATGCCTTCAAACGCAATGTGCGTCAACCTATCAGGAGTCAGCTGATTTATACATACAACAGGAAGAAACATACATCAGCTTCTTCGCAAGGACATTTGACTCCATAATCTGGGTTATAGCTTGATATCCCCGGAGGCTCACTTGATCAAAAAGCTGTCAAATCAGTAGTACTTATTAGCAGTGCCCAAAACCACATAGGAAGTACAAACCTTGACCATCATATCAGTCTCATCTCCTCCATCCTTTCCTCCAGTGAGATATTGTATGACTTTCACGAATTTCGCTATTTGAATATCATTAGGACAGATTCCAAAGTGCTACCACTGCTGTGAATTCCTGGTCCAGCTTACCTGACCTCAAGAGTTCAGCAACTTCAGATAAGCATGGAAACTTGTGGAGGAGGACTCCTGCCTTGTGTCACATCCATGTCTGGATCCCTAATCCCGAGTCCGGCCACACTCACGCATCTCCGGCCACACTTGCGCATTCCCAGCCCCGGACTCAACCCCAGTCCTGTTTAGGTATAGTTCTTGATTAGTGAGCATGGCAATGCCTGTCATTGCTCCATTCTGTCTCTGATGTATATTTCATATCCGGCTTTTTGTATGTTTCCTTGTCCCGGTCCTGTCTTACTAATTACTGCGCTTCTGATTTTGTCTTACTAATAACCTGACTCATCTTCCGGTCTCCGGATTACCGGACTGCGCTTTGCTATGTTCCCTTTCTAGTATTTAAGTTGTAGATACTTTGTCCGGTAGTCTTTAGTCTGAAATCAACTTAGTCTCTTCTCCTGTATCTGTCTAGACTGGAGTCTACGCAAGGGATCAACTCTCCGCCTTGAGTAGTTGAATCCAAAGCAGTCTACCCCTAACTTCTATTATCTCTATGCTACCCCGACCGGAGTTACATCCCGGACTTAGCCGGAGAAGACCCGGACTTGACAGTATTTCAGACTCCCTCTTGTGTAGGCTCACACAGTTCACTCGTTCTCCTATCAGAAATCCTTGTCCATCTCAACTCCTTTCGCCTATCATCATCATGAACCCCCATTCTCGTCCCCGACCTGCCGAGGCATCCACCTCAGCATCTGACTCGCATCGTCAAGCCGCACTACAAATCCTGGCTAGTATGAGACACACCCCGGTAACCCCTACCACCTTCAGAAGCTTCGCAAGAAGGTCTTCTCCCCTCACTCCTGTCACCCCCATGCCACCCCCTCAGCTCCGGTCAAAGACTCCCGAACCAAAGAATTCAATCCCCTGTCCTCCCTCATTGTCCTAACCCTGACAACAGCGACCCCGGAGATAATAACTCTGGAGATAGCTTGGAAGACGATGATGATGATGAAGAACTAGATTCTGGTCTTGGCGTATTTCGTAACCTTGCTCTGGCTATTGATCGACTGGCTCGGGCTTCCAACCGCAATGACTCTTCGTCCTCTCCCAGGACAAAAGTCAGGGAGCCTGACACCTTTGATGGCACCAACTCCAAAGATCTCCGGACTTTCCTAGTCCATTGTGAGTTAAATTTCCAAGACCGGCCTCGTGCTTTCCAGACCGACCGGGCAAAGTTACCTTTGCCCAGTCCTATCTGAAAGGCATGGCTCTTCAGTGGTTTGAGCCGGACTTGCTTGCACCGGATGACCCGGATGATCAACCCCTTTGGATGAACTCTTGGCAAGACTTCATCATCGAGCTTCAATCTGTTTTTGGACCCCACAACCCCATCGCTGATGTGGAAACTCAACTCGACTCCCTTCAGATGAAGGACAACCAACGCATTCATAAGTACGTTGTCGAGTTCAACCGGATCGCGTCCCAAGTCCAGGACTATGGAGATGGTGCACTGCGCTACCATTTCTACACCGGACTTCCGGACCGCATCAAAGATGAAATCTGTCGTGTTGGCAAACCCTGAACACTGGGTGACCTTCATCACCTAGCTCAAGATATTGACGCTCGTTACTGGGAGCGCAAAGAAGAAACTCAGCGTGTCACCAGTACTCTGCCCCCCCTGGACCCTGGCAACCAGTCCCATAGCAGCACTTCGCCCATAACACCCTCTCCTGACCAGTCCGGCCCCGACATTCCCAAACCAGACTTAGACGATAATCCCACCCCGGCTGAACGCCAATATCGTCATGACAATAATCTCTGTCTGTTCTGTGGCGACGATGGGCACTTTGTCAACAAGTGCATTAAAAGGATCCAAGCTATGGTCCGGTCTGCTAATGAGGCCTCTGACCCTGGTTCTGACACACCTGAGTCAGACTCGGACTGAGCACTTCTCCGACCCCTGCACATCTCAGACGAGCATTGACTCCGGCTGTGCTATTCAAAAGGTTATGCTCAATGCGTCCACTCCCTGATCCTGACTCCCCGACCCTTGTCTGCCCTTTCCTATGATACCCCTCAGCTTCACGCTCTTGTGGACTCTGGTCCATCCCCCCTGCTTCGTCAAAATCACATTCACATCACCACACTCCTTGCCACCCCTTTGATGATTCCACTTTCGTGACTACCACAGCCATTCTCAATCCCGTTCCCAGTCCCCGGTGAGGTCACAACTATGACCTATTTCATTGGGTTCTGCGTGTAACGTCTCCCTGGATACCACTGACTCACCCACTTGCAATCCATTGATTTGCCCGGGTATTGAGCAGTACTAAAGTCCAGACACCTGCACAACAAATGCCAACCCCCCTGTCGACTACTCCGGCCTCTTTTGGCCAACTCTGTCCCCGGCCTCTCCGGCCACATCTGACCCCTGGCTTCATGCCTTGGGTAACCTGGTCACCCTGTCGACTCATCGGATTCCGTACCCCACAGATAGTCCTGCTCTCTTCCCTGTCTTCTGCCACCGCCAGTTGTGCGTACGAGCAACTTCGAGGGAACCCCTTTGGGACTACCTAGCATCTCTGGTCAAGCTTAGCTCTCCCCAGACCCCCCCTGAGAATTCAATCCCAGCATTGGTTGTTATTCGTCCTACTATCCGGATGACACGAATCTGGTCCATTATCTGTTCACTCCCTCCAGCCCCTGTAAACCCATACTCAGCCCGACACACCCAGTAGACGATGGGACGTCTACCCCAAAGAGGGGGATAGCGGCTACACCTGGGCTAAATACTCCTGAATCTCCGGCCAGTATCCACCCCTGCACTCACACTCTGACTGGCCAACTTCCGTTTGCATTGTGTCTACACTACATGCAACAAACTATTTACCACCAGACTCTCATGTAACCTGTTTCCTGGGAGGACTCATGGGATTCTCCGCCTGTTCCTCGTCCAGTCCGGCCAACTCCTCTTGTAGCTCCCCTTCGTCGACCTCTTCCTCAGACGACTCTTCCTCGGATTCCTCTGGCACACCACAAATGGCGGCCTCGTCCACAAAGACCTCCAGGGCCCTCCTGGCCTTCCTTGATGCTGCGTCGACTCCCAGTGTGCCTGTGTCGAGTCCCAATGTGCCTGTGTTGACTCCCTTTGCGCCTGCGCCAACTCCCCCATCTGGTAGCTCATCTCCTCAATGGCCAGCACCAGGCGGTCCAGTGAGACCCGGCTTGGACCAGCCCCGGACCTACTCTCTCCAATGATCTCGACCTCGTCGTCGTCTTGCACTTTTGCCTTGCGTACTCGCTTCTTCTTCTCGCCTTGATGCGGTGATGTCGGGACTTCCTTGGCCTTGGCCTTCCCTTTTCCGGCCCCAGGCGCGTGCATCTCAGGCCACTCGCACTTCTCTCTTTGTGCTGCGCACCGGTCGCATGCAGTTCGCCTCTTATTACCATTGTTCATGAACTCGCACGAGACGCCAGCCTTTGCGCAATGCACACAACTGCTAGGGAATTCAGCACATCTAGAAACGAGAAGTTTACTTGACTCACCACATCCCGGGCCCGCGGGCAACACTTGACCCGGCCTCGACTTCATCCCTCTGTCTCTTCTTGTTAGCCTCAGTGGCCTTCCTCTGCATCTCCTCACGCTGCCTCTGTTCCTCCTCTTGCCTCCTCAGCTCTGCTTCCTGCTCTTCCCAGAGACGTTTCTCCTCCTCCTTGCGGCAACGTTTTTCTTCTTCCTCCCGGAGTCGCGTCTCTTCGTCTTCACAGCGTTTCTTCTCGACCTTGTGCCAGTGACGTTCCTTGGCTTTGGCCATCGCGGTCTCATCGTTATCTTCGATATCCGAGTCAAGCTCGGGTGTCTTCAAACGAGCCCAGTCCATGCCGGGCATAGAAGGAGCAGGAGTAATAGATTTTGAAGCAGGAGACATTTTTTAGGAATGATTGGGTTGAGGGTAAACCCGGTCAAAACCTTTTTTCCAGATGAGGCCAATTTTCAAACTCAGCATTATCATCACGTGGCCTCAAGGGTTCGGCCCCTAAGAGGGGGATACTGTCACATCCATGTCCAGATCCCTAATCCTGAGTCCAGCCACACTCACGCATCTCCAGCCACACTCGCACATTCCCAGCCCCAGACTCAACCCCAGTCCTGTTTAGGTATAGTTCTTGATTAGTGAGCATGGCAATGCCTGTCATTGCTCCATTCTGTCTCTGATGTATATTTCATATCCGGCTTTTTGTATGTTTCCTTGTCCCGGTCCTGTCTTACTAATTACTGCGCTTCTGATTTTGTCTTACTAATAACCTGACTCATCTTCCAGTCTCCGGATTACCGGACTGCGCTTTGCTATGTTCCCTTTCTAGTATTTAAGTTGTAGATACTTTGTCCGGTAGTCTTTAGTCTGAAATCAACTTAGTCTCTTCTCCTGTATCTGTCTAGACTGGAGTCTACGCAAGGGATCAACTCTCCGCCTTGAGTAGTTGAATCCAAAGCAGTCTACCCCTAACTTCTATTATCTCTATGCTACCCCGACCGGAGTTACATCCCGGACTTAGCCAGAGAAGACCCAGACTTGACACCTTGGATGAAAGCTCAGGTTCTTTACGACTTGCCAAGGATGGTTTGGACAGGGGTTTGGTGAGCGGACTCGGTTGAGCGGCTCTCTTTGTTGTCAATTGAACATGATGCCCTGCTGAAGCCGGTTGGTTTCTCAGTGCCACAGTGACTTCATAATAGTGACTGCACAAGCTGCTCGAACTGGTAGAAAAAGGAGAGTAGGCACCCTCAGCTGTGACAGACATAG
Source organism: Melanogaster broomeanus (assembly GCA_014904935.1). NCBI lineage: Eukaryota > Fungi > Basidiomycota > Agaricomycetes > Boletales > Melanogastraceae > Melanogaster > Melanogaster broomeanus. Next base: position 452,475 of record MU123707.1, on the reverse strand, counting down.
TGGTTGTGAGTCGACGTGACGTGGTGTACAGCCCTCTCAACTTACCTTGAGCTCTGGAAATCAGGTGATCACTGATCAGTGTTTCTGTGGCAGACCCCAAGAGAGACTGAGACAGTGAGACTCTGCTTTCAACCATTGTGGTCTGTGACTCCACAGCACCTCAATTTCAATTCACAACTTTTTCTATCATATCATGAGTTTTCGTCAAAATTGTACAGCATGGACTGGGAGGCTCAAGTTATTCGTGTGGATGGGAGGTACAGGGTTGGGGAGAAGTTGGGAACAGGCTCATATTGTGAGTTGCTCCTCTTCACCGAGTGACCAAGACTTGATACTCATTTTTCCTGAACATTGAAGCTGTTGTATACCATTCACAGGACATATTCACTGGCAAGCAATTCACCATCAAGCTAGAACACTGTGACAATACTCGCGTCTCCTACTTGGAAGATGAGTATGCAATCCTCCATGAACTTCAAGATGGTACAATCCCTGGGCTACCACGACCTATTTGGCTAGGGAGAGAAGGAATCTATCATGCCATGGTCCTGGAAAGCCTCGAACCCTCCTTGCACAACTTCTTCCTGCAGTCACTGGCATTGAGCCTTCCTTATGTCACAAAAATTGGCATTCAATTGGTCAGTTTAACTGATTGAGACAACCATGATGGGGGCGTCTTCAGCATGCTGATTCTGATTTGTGAAAAATAGATCACTCGTCTCGAGTATGTTCATTTGCATAATTTCATCCATCGAGATGTCAAGCCACACAATATCCTGATGGGTGTTGGAGACTCGTGGGATACCTTCATTCTTATTGATTTTGGCATAGCACAGAAGTACCATGATCCATCTTCCTGCATTCACATCCTGATGCAAGAAAATTTGTCCTTTGTTGGTACTCCTGCCTTCACTTCACTCAACAGCCATCGTGGTCTGCAACTCGGATGTCGGGATGACATTGAATCCCTTGCATACTTGCTCATCTTCCTACATCATGGATTGCTTCCCTGGCTCACTGGGGATGACAAAAGTCCTTCACCCTCAGCCACTTTCCACCACAAGCAGACTTTCTTAACAGATGCTAGGGCTCTCAATATTCCCACTGTACTCACCATGATACTCGATCATGCACGCAGTCTCTCCTTCATGCAAAAGCCCAATTATTCCTATCTTCACACCATTCTTGAGAATGCAACAAGTTCCACAGAATCGCCATCATTATGTAGTAAAAGAGGTGCACACACACAGCGTGATCCACTTGCTACGCTAGAATCTGTACCACTTCGGTGCAGTACAAGAGTATGACGGTGGTAGCATCCATGGAACACCAACGTGATAATGTCTTTGTCCACTGCCAATGTTCAGTCTTGATATGTCAATTGTTGGGCGGCGTGCTATGATTCTGTATGTACAATTAGGACAATGTCATTACCTGGAATTGTTTTGTATGTAGTTACTGTATGCAATTGCACTTGGGTGGCACTATCGAGCAACAACTCACAAATTTCAATGTAGTATGTCAAGTTGAAACCAACTATGGCCAGCTAACCGCCTGTTCTAGTTGGTTCCAACTGCCCTTCAGCTATAACCAGCTGTGACAGTTAACGTAGTCGAGCCAAACTGGATAGCAACGACTTACCATAAACAGTTAGTATAACTGAATGAAAAGTTGGCATGAGTAGAGCCAAGTAGAGCTGAGCTGAGCCACAGCAACACTAGCCGTCAGCACATCCATAGCCACTACAAGCTCTATAAAGCACGGTGTGCAGAGAAGATGATTCAAGTTCACCACCATGCCATGCCCTGTGAACTGGCCAATGCGAAGAAGGCGATGAAGAAGGCAGGGAAAGAGGGACAGATGAATTTGGAAGGAATGTTTCGGAATTGGCCAAAGTTGCAGGAGTTCTCGAAGGATGATATCTTGAAGGCAGTATCTGAATTTGTGGTTTGCGATGATCAGGTAAGATGTGAAGATTATCAGTAGTATTTGCAGAATTACGCTAACAGTGTGATGGGCAGAGTCTTGCAGTAGCAAACAAGCCTACATTTAGAAATTGCCTGGTAGCAATGTGACCAAACACAAGCAAAGCTGAACTACCATCAACTCACGATGTCTCAAACTTCATCCACAATGCATTCATCAAATTTCTCCAAGAATTCAAGGCCAGCATTCAGGTATTGTCTTTTCTTTTCGTTTCTTGTTTATCTTCTTCTATGTCTCACTTTAACCACTGGCAGTCTGAAAGCAGTGGTCGAGTCTCAGCTACAACGGACCTGTGGTTTGTTGATCAAACAAAAGCGTCCTTCATGGGTATCACAGCACACTGGATTGAAACTGACCCTCAGACTTCAGCCTGGATGTTGCACAGTGAGGTTGTGGCCTTTCAAGGCATTTCGGGATCTCACAGCAGTTCTAACCTGGGGCAGTACTTTGTTGGATTGTGTGATTGTGCTGGTATTATAGAGGAATACTCAACAAAGGTATGAAGAATAATTACTTTTCTCATTGCTTCATATAACAGCTGATGTTTCTCAGCTTTTCTGCATCACTGCCAATAACATGAGTAACAATGACATGACCTGTGACAATATCGAGCAAATCCTTGATCACCGCCATATCTACTCATTCAATACACTTAGTAACCGCCTCCCCTGCCTTGCCCATGTTCTCAATCTCTCCATCATGGATATCATGGGTTTCATCACTAAAATTGCAACAGTCGAGATGACCGCCACTATCTGGGAATATGACCCAACACTTCCTAGCAACCGAGTCCTTGGAAATTCACTCGATGTTGTCGCCGCCATTCGGATGCTGGCCATCAAGATTCAAGAATCTGGTCAGCACATCTCATACTTTGAGCATCTTCAAACAGAGTGTGGCATTGAAATTCCCCTTGTTATCCCTCTCCATAGTAACATCCACTTGGGAACAGCAGATGGAATGCTTGGATGCTCTTATCATCTTCGTCAGGTAAAGTTTTCTGATTGCACACTTGCGCTTGCACTTATTTATTTATTTTAGCCAATCAACCTCTTTGTTAGCTCTGCAGACGAGCTTTTCGGCCCCATTACAACCCTCTGGTGTGCTGGAGATCCAGTCAAGAACATTCCTTGGATGGCTTTCATGTTCAAGGTATCGGACTGGGAGCACATCAATGATACACATGCTATCATTGCGGGCGCCAACAAAATTCAGCATATCTTTTCGCATGAACATCAAGCAACACTGTGGCGTGCCATCCCTGCTTTCAAAGAACTCCAAACGGCTTGGGAGGCAAAAGTCAACACCCCGTAATTCATGCTATATGCAGAAGCTATCCAATGCAGTCTGTTGAAGATAAGCAAGTACTACAACAAGTTCGACGACAAGCCCATCTATGTACTTGCGCTTGGTGAGTACATACATCAATGACCATAAGCATGTTAATTTTTTCTAGTTTTACATCCCTACTACAAGCTCGCATATATCAAGATGGCCTGGGGTGGTTCAGAGGAGCAGCAGCAAGAACGTGAAGCTGGCAACCCAAATGCCAAGGACTGGCATGACGAGGTGCTCAAGGTTGTTGAGTAGACCATGCAGGAGTACTGGGATGCCACACATGCGGATATCGATGAACACCGCACTGCCTGCACTGCCCACACCTCCGCACTTGGATGCAAGGAGAATGACATGCTCAAGTCTGAGTTTGACCATCACTGCTGTGAACTCATCAAGCAAAATTTGCCCAAAGATGGTGGTGGCTGGAAGGCTGAGCTACGTCACTATCTTGGTGACCTGCCCACCGATGTTTTGAAAGAAACTGATATTGTGATGTGGTGGGGGTAAGTTTATTCGGCATCAATCTACAATAAGTACATGCTCACTATGGTACAGGAACATGCGATGGAATACCCAACCCTTGCCCAAATTGCAAAAGATGTCTGTGCTATTCCTACTACCTCAGTACCTTGTGAGCGACTTTTTTCAGCTGGTGCCGAGATCGTGACAGACTGCCATTCTCGCCTTGGCAGTGACAAATTTCAAGTTCTGAAGCATGCATGGCACCTGCACATCAAGGATCTTGCCACTGTCAACTCTGCTGAAGTCAATGAGGTGCAATTGGAGGAATTCAAAGAGTTACTTATCCGTGATGCAGAAATGCAGGAGTGGGACGAGGAGGCCAGTATCATTGCATTGTAGTTACATCTGTGTAGTATGTTTAGGACTGGTCTACTGAAAGACTGGTCACAACTGGTTTCAACTGGTCTTCCCTATGAGTCAAAGTCCCTGCAACCGGCAACCGAACATCTGATAGGATCCCGAGACTGGCAACTTGGTTCGGTTGCAACCAGCAGCAGTCCGGTTCAGTTGCCAGTTTTTTACTGGTCCAGCAACTGGACTTTAAAACACTATCTGTGAGGCGAGACGAAAGCTTTGCAGTGTGTCGTGGTCGAAGGGTTTGAGCACGTGCTTCGTCGTCACTAGAAATGACCTGCATGCCAGCAGGTGATGTATGCGTAGAGATAAGATCGGAGACGTGCAAACTCCCTTGCTGGGATTTCCCAATATCAGAATATTTTTTACCCAAAATCGGGGCTTACTAGAACTACAAAGGCTATATGGAAATTGCCGAAAAGCCCCAGCTCAGGCCCGGTTTCGATTTGATACTTCCTGTGAGATGTGAAATCCCCTAGGTAAGCACCGGGTTTGTTAAGAAGGGTACGATAAGTTCGTCCCTAAAGGGGTTCTGCAAGCGAGAAGACTTGTAGAAGAAGTAGGCTTGGGTGTAAGAAGAAGGGAAAGGTTCCCTGAGATATCCCCAGACTGTTGGGCTGATATCTGGGATGTGAAGTGGTTGGAAGGATAGGCTTTATACTCAGAAACGCGTAGGACTTGTGAACTCGACTCAGGAAGACTTAGGACTTGACTAGGACTCACTTTACTTGTGACACTTGCACAGGAACGAAAGGTAATATTCAAAAATGGTAAGGATAACGCTTTATAGTCCAGGCATACCCAGGACTGTAGTAAAAATAGAAAACTGTCAAGTAAAATAGACAAAACAACTTAGGGTCCGCTCCTGGTGGACTGGATACAAGGAAAACTATACTTCTCTTTGCAAGAATAATCCCTGGACTTACCAGCAGGTCGGAAAGGACATGGACAATGATTCCCAAGACAACGATGGACAACCCGATAGACCCGATGCAGGGTCCGATGTTCCTAGGACTCGGGTATGGCATAGGATGAGCGCACGAAGGAGGGAAACGATGGGGACACAACAGGGATGATAGGGGATCTGCAGGGACTTGACTAAGAGTCGTTGAGAGCTGTTTACAGCTGTAGAGAATATTAGTTCTCTACACCAGGGCTCAGGCCTACTAATGTTTCAAGCTGGGCCATGGGCCCTCGCAGGCCCTATCCAGGGCTTTGGCTTGGCTCGGCCTACACAGGGCCTGAGGCCAGGCCCACATCAGCAAAACCCTACATTGGTCACAGCTTTCGGCATTATGACAGCATCTGACAGCATTTGACAAGGCACATCAATTTGGTCACAGCTTTTGTCATTATGACAGCATTATGACAACATCTCACAGCTTCTGAAGGTTTCACAGCTCACGACAGTCTTGGCTAATTCAACAGCTCATCACAGCGGCAACAGTAGTGTAATAAAAGTGTAGCATGATTATCCTAATGGTGTGGACTTGTCAAAATTTCAGTCATTTTGGTCATGTCACGTGTGAATGTTCAACACCACTGCTTAGCCTTCACCAGATGTCCCATCAGTGTGGCGACAATGACTTCGAGCAATGGTATGCATGTGGCAGGCATGATAAGGAGTGTTTGCTCCTTCACCTCACCCGCTTTGTTCTTGATCCCACTGGTTTTGACCTGTGACACCCACTCATTTTGGATCCCACCCACTCATTTTGACCCACCTGCTCGTTTTGAACCCCACATACTCATCTTGGACCTCACCCACTTGTCTTGGACCCTGCCCATTCATTTTGGACCTCACCCGCTCATCTTGGACCTCGCCTACTCGTGTTGGAGCCCACCCGGTCGTTTTGGCCCCCATCTGCTTGTTTTGGACCTCACCCGCTCATCTTGGACCTCGCCTACTCGTGTTGGAGCCCACCCGGTCGTTTTGGCCCCCATCTGCTTGTTTTGGACCTCACCTGCTCGTCTTGGACCTCACCCACCCGTCTTGGACCTCACCCACTCATTTTGGACCCCACCTGCTCGTTTTGGACCCCACCCGCTCATTTTGGACCCCACCTGCTCGTTTTGGACCCCACCCGCTCATTTTGGACCCCACCCGCTCATTTTGGACCCCACCCGCTCATTTTGGACCCCACCCGCTCATCTTGGACTTCACCCACTCGTTTTGGACCCCACCTGCTCATTTGGAACACACCTGAACCACCCGAAACGCCCTACCACACCTGCCAATCCACCATGTTGTCGCAGACGACTCAAGATGGGACCTACAAGAGTCCACCAAGCACCCATGCATGAGGCAATGTGCACCTGGACTGCATATAGTCACATCAGGACCATATTGGGCCAATCGGATGCATCGGACACATGGGGTACATACCAGGGACACTGCGAGAGTGTCATAGGGCCACCGGGACCGAAGCTGAAGCACGATGAGTGCAGGACATGAAGACTGCAATATCAGGTAACTGTGCAGATGCAGCACTTCAAGCCATGCCGCACATTGTCACTTGTCTTAGATATCTCAGAGCTTTCATTGTAGCTAGATACATGAATATAATAAATTTCTTGGCCCCTACTACTAGTAGCACAAACAGTAGAGCTAATTATTGTCAAGAAGTTGTCAAGCTGTCGAGAAGCTGTCAAAAAGCTGTTGAAATTCTGTGAGTGGCTGTGGGAGTTCCGTGCAGGGGGGGACTTAGCTGTGAGACTGTGACCTGCTGTGACCTGCTGTACAGACCTGTGCAGGCCTGTAAATATACCTTTGGGTTTTGCTGATGCAGCACATCACTAACCTTAACTGGGCATTGAATATCTACCCCATGCTTCAGCCCAGCCTTTGTGCTGTTTATGCCAAGACCTCAGGGAAATTGCAGCATAAGGCCCTCATCTAGTGTTGCCGCAAGGTGAGGTAACCTCGCATCCGGGTCAAGGTGAACTGGACCTCACCTGCCTATTCGGTTTGTGAGGTACTGAGGTATGTCACATCACCTCAACCTCACCTTTCACTCCAGTGTCCAGGAGTGATTGTATTTCATACATCAAGCAGTGTGATATCATTAGAGGTAATCTTATCTTGTTGAATTGACTCAACTAGGCAATGGCATGGGTACGGGTAACCCACACAGGTTACAGGTACGGGTACCTACGGGTACAGGTACGGGTATGGGTACCTATGGGTACAGGTACGGGTACAGGTACCTACGGGTACAGGTACCTATGGGTACAGGTACGGGTATGGATTTGGCAACCCGCGCCAAACCCGTACCCATACCCATACCCATGGCCAGATTAAGCTTTTTTGTGGTGGTGGAAATACCATTTATGGTAATTCATTACTTCTGACACGTTGATTTTGCACTGATTATCTTTCCATCGGAGCACACATCACCTGTCCCTCACATGCACACCAACTGAGACAAGCATATGTCATCACACCATCCAGGGCCACACCATGACGCACACACCATGAGGAGCACTTCATACACTTCTGCAACAGCCACAATGACAACAACAACTTCCTGACGCAACGCCATAAGCCCATAGCCCAAGGTCAGTCACGACAACAATGACAACTTGGTACATGGTTTCTCTCATTAATAACTAACTACTGTGGCTCTCGCAGCTGCTCCCCATGCATGGCCACAGCAACAGCAACAGTTTGGTGCTGACAAGGCCCACTCCTTCAGTACTGGCCATCACCCCCAACTCTGTTCCCTGTTGTGCCTCTGATCTGTTTAAAAGGTGTCCACCTATGTCTCCCATACCCATCCCCTCACCCCATAAACCAAAGGCGCCAGCCCGCACGAAGCGAGGGGCCACTCCTAAGCCGAAGACAGTCTGTCTTCCTGAGTTGGATGAGGATGGTGAGGATGGGGCACGCCCAACACCAACACCAACACCAGTTCCATTCCTCTCACCCATCCCAGCCCCAAGGTCTAAAACAAAGACAAAGCCTGCTTTGACTGGAGAAGACTCCTCATGAGCCCCAGCTTTGACAACTTCACAACCTAACCCAAGGGTCACCTCCGTTCGATCAGTTTCAGACCCCTGGACCAGATGCAACAAACCATGCAAGAAGCATTTCACGCTTGATCAGGAGCTACGCATTGCCAAATCCCATTCTTCGGACATCAATCAAAGTAATGACGAGATAGACATGCAAGGCAATCAGGGGAACAGGGAGGGAGAGGACGACAAAGGAAGGTACGTTGTCCATCACATAGCAAGCTGCACCCATCTCATGCATGATAGGATGCAACTGCCAGTGGATCGCTCATTTGATACTTATCTATTACTAACTAACTACTTTCGCAGCTGCGACGATCACGCATCTTGGTGCACACGCACCATCTTCGCCATCTACATACAGTGAGCTGCTCCATGCACAGCCGTGATGACAACCAGATCGATGCATGCACATCGCATGCACGCCATAAGTTTTTATTTTTCTTTGTGTTGCTATGTAGTTTTCAGCACCACTCACTCGTTTCAGGCCACTGCACCCATGTTTTCAGCCACATCTGGCTCGTTTTCAGACTGCATTTGCAGCTGCACCCGCTCGTTTTGTCATTGTAGTATACTTATACCTGTCATAGATAGTACTGTACACCTATGTATCAGACCCGTGGGTATACCCATCACCGGTCACCTTGCGGGTCCACATCCATGAACCCGTCAGTGGACCCCTACCCGTCGAGGGGGTACAGGTATTCCATGGGTATGGGTACGGGTACATCGTGCATACCTGCAGGTATACCCCTGCCATTGCCTAGACTCAACATCCTTGCTGAGGCCAGTACCAGCAACAACTGAGCTTGTCCTCGACTTTTGAACATGAGCATTCAACTGGCTCTGCCAAATATCCATGGGGCTGTGCTTCAGATGAACTATGTGATTACATGTTCTCAACCCCCCAGCGTTCCACTGCCCAGCTGCTTCTCATGCCACCCGGGCACAGTCTTGAGGATTATCGGGGCTGGACTGAATCTCTTGTTCGCTCTCCAATGGTGGCATCACTGGCATGAACAAGTCTGGCGAATCAAGTCCACTAGCGGCCGTCACTGTCTCACCGTCACCACTACCTGCAACACCAACACCAGCCAAGCAAGTTGCACTCAAACAGCTGCTCACCATGCAGGACTCGTTAATAGTGGATAATGAGCTTCAAAAGTATCAAGATGCTGGTCACGTCATCTCTGGTGAGGATGAACTTCTTGATTTCAATATATTGGTCTACTGGCAGGTGAGTTGATACTAGTGCTACGAGTTCTTGACTCCGACTGAGTGTATCATTGTTATTTAGGCTCATAAACACACCTTCCCACTTCTCTACCGCATTGCCCTTGACGTTCTACCTGCTCAAGTGTCCACAGTCCCCTGCGAACACATTTTCTTGTCTGGGGAGGAAACCGATACTGACCGGCGAAGCAACCCATCCCCCGAGACCATGGAAAGGTTACAGATCCTTAAGTATTTGTTTTGGAATGACTGACTTTCGTTTGTTGATGGTTTGGTTGTTAATGAAGATGAATTACATTCTTTGTAACTTAGTAGTTTGAACTTCTCGAGACAGTTACAAGACAGTCATCAGTCTTAGTATCTATAGTATAATGTATTGATATCTACAATTATCTATGTGACTGATTGGGTCTCTTGGCGAATGACCTCACACCTCACCTTGACCTCAGATTTCTGAGGTGCAAACGAGGTACATACCCACCGCTACCTTGACCTCACCTCACCTCACCTTCCGGCAACACTACCCTCATCTGGGTAAACTGTGATGTTGAATATGAACTTAATTGGGCAATGGATCACCTTCTTTGCTCCAAAGGAATCTATTTTCTCAAATCGGTGTCCTGGCACTATAGGGATCTTCTAGAGTCAGTTTTTCATGTTTATTGTGATGCCTCACCTCTGGCAGTGGCCTTCTGGTTTCCATCCACCAACCTTGGCTTCCAAGCACTCATTCCTGATTCAGAGCTGCATGACTCTTCTCCTCAAAGATTCCAATTGGGCTTGTAATATCCTCTCAATTCTCATTATGCTTAAACACCTCCTGCTTTGCAGATTAGGTGCTCTGCAACTGCTTGAACCATGTGAGGGTCAAGGCCAACACCTTGACCCACACACGTATTTCCTTCTTATTTCTCTTTATTATATTTCTAATGGACTCTTGTTATCACGGACTCTTACCGTAGCTCATTGCTCTCCTCCTGTACCCCTCGCGAAGACACTACTACACTTACTTACAGCGCTTACATAATCACACTTTGACTGTCTTTGTTGATTGGGGCTTTGTACTGACTCTCGTAGTAACAACACCGTCCTAGGCACTCATTCGCATTCCCCTCGTCTGATCCAGTCCGCATTCTCGCACATCATCCCATTCCCTTGCCTGTGACAAACCACTTTTCCCTCTAGTCTCTGTGTTGTGTTTGAAGAGATATGCTTTGTGATATTTCTTTGAGTGCTTCATAACATAGTTCAACTTGACAATAAAACTGAGAAGTTGTGAGAACAGGGCTTCCTCATCAGTAAAGTCAACAAGAATAGTAGCCTACCTGAAGCTAATGGTGATGAAGGGGAATTTTAGGTATGGAATAATGGCAATAAATGGAGATATGAATTGGCTAGCATAGGCAATGAGCACAAATTGCTACTTGTAGAAAGAAAGGTACAGTATATTCCTTACAAACAATCATAAACAACTCCATCTACACATCTTGAAAACATACTGTAGCATGTTCAACCTGGTTAGTAGTATGCTCACCACCAGTTGGTTGTGATGCAAAGGCAAAATTCCAAACACCATACATTTCATTGCACACAGCTGATCCCCAAGGCGACCTCTCGCTATTTCAGCGTAACAATCCACGAAGCACACGCAGAACGAAGAGGACAATATATATGTGAAAAATAAGGACACGCACTCGATGCACAACCAACCATGCACCAATGTTATAAAGAGACGTGTAGCTAGAACAACAATATCAGCTAAAAACGTTTGAGAAGAGTCTACCATCCAGCGACGTCTGCGGCTTGTCTCCAGTCATCCCCACGCCAACTATGCCATCGCTACCGCGTAATACCCATCTTCAGGAAGGCACCTACAACTTCAACCTCATCGTACCGCCCTGGGGCTTCAGACGTCTTCTTAGAGTAGATATATTGAAGTGTGTTCCGGAAATGGCGTTGTATCATGTCAGGCGAAGCAACTCCTTCTATTCTTTGTGAAGGGTGGAGGTAGGAGGACGAAGACGCGGGTGAGGTGATGGTATCGATGGACGAGGTGATGAGCTCCACAAGGGAGACGATAAACTTCGGGGCGATCTATAACACGAGCGCTAAAATCAGAACAAATCCCTGACTCAGACAGGAGGGTCAAAAAAAAAATCGCACAGCAGGCGCCTTGCGGTCGAAGTAGTATAGATACTGGTCCAAAGTGTCACAGTATAACTGGACAGTCACAATTTCCTCTGTTGCAGAATTGGCGATGCGGAGCGATTTCTGGAGACATTCAAGCACACGCTTGCCATCCTGGTGTGGGTACTAGACCCAAAAATTGTTAGTTCCACACGAATCATCATATTAGAGTAATTCAGAAAGTACTCACGGCCGGTGTACCCTCTCCTTCCTCCTTCTCTTTTTCACTTTCTTTACCCTTTCCTCTCTCTGCCTCGCCCTCGCCCTCTCCCTCTCCTTCCTCCACTATCGGCTCCTGCCACCACAAATGACTAGCAGCATGCACCGCCAGAGCCTGATGCGGCTTCTTCAGTAGTTTCGCCCCATGCAACGCAGCCTTAGTAATCAAGGTATCGTACCCATCCACCTCAAACACCCGAGCCCCCTGCAACGTCCCGATAATCAGCGTTATCGCAGCCAACTGAGCTCGACTCTCCGAGATGGAGTCTTCATAGACAGAGAATGATTGGACGTAGAAGTCGTAAGCAAGATCTTCAAAACCCGACCCGCATTCAGATGCTATTTGGGCGGCGAGGAGGAAGAGACGGAGGGCAAGAGACGGGAGTCAACTTGGGTGGCCAGGATGGAGGTGCATTCACGAACGAATTTCAAGATGGTGGTTACTTTTGATTGCCATTCTTCTTCCTAGATCGGCGTCAGGCACATGTGGATGAAATAGGGAAAGGGGACAGAGCACATACCAAGTGTTCGCGGTTCTTATACCGTCGACAGAGCTTAATGCTCGCGGTGATAAGTGCAGGGAAGGTGTACCGCATTCGTTCGCCCCCAGCCTCGAAATGTTTCCGTGCCATTTGCAACAACTAGCATATCGCCCAAGCAAGTCAATACTCCATCTCATCACCACAGTTAGCCAGAACTCGAACAACTCACCTCAAATTGCACGTCCAACGAATCGGCCCTAAATAGATGCACCATCCTCGCTACCCATCCTTGCTCCTCTGCTAAATCCTCCCTCTCCAGAAAATAAGGACCCTGTCTCCTTACCTCCTTTACCTCTTTCATTCCCGTTCCGGCAGCGGCGTCAACCTGATCTTTGATCAGTACATGACACAAATCCAACACTCCATCGACGTCTCCGGGATTCTCGATGATCGTTTCGTTCTTTAGCACGCTCGAGACGACACTGTGCGCGATGGAACGCCGTGTTGAGAAGAGTTGCTTGGGTAAGGAGAGGAACGTAGCGAGGGATAGCGAGGAGGGTAAGGACAGACTGGTAAGAGTTGATTGGGGCTACGAGGAGAGCGGCGAGGTTAGTGGCTGTTTGGGGGGCATGGAGGTCGGGGCTGTCCGAAAGGTGGGGTTGGAGAGTGAGTTGAGCACATGACGAGAAAGTAAACGTACCTGTCTGCGAACTCTTTGATCTTGTCGTGTGCAAATCCCAGAATCTGATCGACATATTCGAGTCTGTCAGGGTAACAACTTAGTGAGAGGTTGGTGAGCGAGACCAGGAGCGCCGTAATATCTTGTATTGACAAGTCCGGTCGAGCCTACAACTCAGGTCAGATCACCGTCCTACATTATTTGTCAGAATTTGTGACACACCTTGATAAGCTCGACGACTTGCTTCCAAAAGACCTCGAATAGCTGTACGTTCTCCGGCACGCCGCGGAACTTCCTCACAGGTGACCCCTCTGTTTCTCCCTCTTTGCTTTTCTCCTCCTCCGAGGACACCCCATTCATCTTTTCCACACCAACAGTCATAGCACCCATACTCTTTTCCGCCTCCGCAACTGCACTCCCCCATGCATCCTCTCCGTCCACCTTTTCCTCCGGCACCTGGTCAGTATGATTGGCCCTCTTCCTTGCCAACCTGACTTTCTCTGCCAGTCTCTTTGCCGCAGCTTCTTCCTGCCTCTTCGTCTCTTCTGGGTCTTCGCTCTCAGCCTCACGAGCAGCGTAGGCAGCGAGTCTGTCGATGAGCCCTATGACGATGAGTTTGATGTTTACTTTTGGGTGAAGCTGTGCCGTGGCTGACAGGAAGGGGCCAAGGGTGTGTAGGTGGAATTCGTCCGTGAAAACCTATCTCCAATGAAAATGGATTAACGCCCACTGTGTGAATACCCAACTCGAAAACCAGCGCAAAGCGCGACATAACACCCACCTGAATAACAGCCTCCATCAAATACTCCTGGGCGATCGCATCCTTACAATTGACGACCTGCTCCAATATCGCCGGCAGTATATCCTTCTGGTACATCTCCAAGTCGACACCGTCGAGCTGAGAGAGTCTGACAAGGTTGGTACCGACGAGTATACGTAGGTCGCGACGTTCCATCTCGCGTTTCTCGCGGTCGCGCGAGTGGCCTTGATGTTGGAGACGCACCCACAGTTTGTTCATCTCGATGAAGTTGGTGAGGACGAAGGAGATGGAGTCTTGGAGGTTCCCCTGGGGGCTGTCCCGTACGCCCGAGATGTCAGCAACCCAAACATATCACATCCCACCAGCAATGGAACACGCTCTACTCACCCGCTTTCCACACCGACAGGTAGATGATCCCTCGTTTGTCCACTCAAATAATGTCTTAAAAACAGTCCTCGTATGGGGTTCAAGACACCTCTGCTCATCTCCATCATGTCCTTCATGATTTCCTTGACGGGCGCATCCGGTATAGACATGTAGACTGAGCCGACTGTAATCATGAGATAGAGACGGGGAAGGATGTTTCCCGCGTATTGCACAAGTTCGTAGAGGTCTGCAAGGTGGTGCCGTGATTGGGTGTGCGCGTCGTAGAGATAGTTGGACAGGTGACGTAGGGCGTCAAAAACGGCCATATCTAGAATACGTTGAGGTCAAAGGGGGTGGGAAAGAGGAGGTGAGCAGATACGAGGGGAAGGAAAGAGTGAAATACGCACAGAGTTCGTAATATTGCTTTGGGGAGAGTGAAGAGGTGCGCAGCTCCGCAAGCATAAGGCTAGCGCACTTCAGCGCGTCCATGATATCATCATTATCCTACCAATATCGACAGAGGAGCATCAGCATCAGCACCTACACCACTTTCCCCCAAGCTCTCACACGAGACAAGTAACATAAACATAAACTGCACACGCACCAAGTGTCTCTTCATCTGACCGACTTGGATCTTGACGGTAGCCAAAGACTCGCTGAGGAGCTTGCCCTCTTCGACGACGGTTGTTGTTACGGTCGTCGTCGTCGCCGCCATAATGTATAACGGGCGGCGGGCTGTTTGTTGGTGCGACGGCTGTTGGTGTTTGCCGCTGTCGTCAGCGTTGCGGATGATGTGTATTGCCCTTCACCCAAATGGCTCTGTCGACAATTATCTAATGCTGTGCATCTTGGGATCTATAGTAATGTTTCAGCAACTGCAAGGAACTGACCACTGGGTGCAATGCTATCCATGGGGATCGTTTGGGTTGAACGTTGAGGCCTGAGGCCTGAGGTTTTACTCAGCATTCAATGTGTGATTACATCAATATATAGATCTTTTGAACAACGTGTTCCTCCCCCTCCTTCTCATTACTCAGATCCACCACGAGACCATCACATTCACCGAATTCTTCTCGATCATATGCTTTTTCACCAGACTCCTGATAATCCAAAGCTTCACACCACGTCTCATGGTCCTTTACTTGATTCCGCCACTGCATAGGTCACCCCTATCCTCTCGACCAATGCCTTGAATTTCTCCGCTGGCACCAACATCACTCGACCCGCACATCCAATCCAACACTCTCCGCATCGCGTGGCGGCGCGTTTGTAAATGAATATGTTATAGCATGTGTCGCATGCTATATGCATCAATCATTAGTACCAGCGTCACAGAACGTCACCCCGATGAATATGTGGAACTAACTTGGATGATCTCTTCATCCTCCGGATGGAACCCATAAACGCCGTCCTTACTTCGTCCCATCTGCGAATTCCCCGTAGACTTGTACCGTTTCGAGTTTCGTTGGACGGCAGCAATAGCTTCCTCCTCTTCCGGCGTCAGTCGGTACACGCGTGAGATGAACAGGTAATGCGTGAATCTGTACGGTTGTCCCTAACACCACAGGATTACCATCAAACGGTATCAGGACGAGTGTCAGTGAAAGAGATGACAACTCACGTCTCCGATAGCTCCGTGGATCTCCTCCAACAGCATCCTGTACATTGCAGGCATGACCTGCACAGGTATATTGATGAGGCGTTCACCGAGGATAAGACCGATATTGCATTTAGGGTCTTGTAGGAGCGATAGTAGGGTACCATGAAACCCCTGATCGGCCTTCGTCTTCGATAGCACATAATCGATCAGGATTTTCAGCCCCGAATTATTCTACAACGAAACTTATTAGCGATCTTAATAACAGCGACAAAGCACGACGCACATGACAGCCAACCACCGTCAGAAACGCGTATGGATCCGACCCTTCTTCGTCATCCGTTTTAATCGTACTCCCCACCCCATTCTTTTCAGCGGCTTTGGTTATCACATCTGTGAGCGGTCCCGTTTGCAAGCTTTCGGCATCATAACCAAAGAGCTGAATCAGCAGTCGGTTGATGGCAAGATAGTCGTTGTCAGAGTTGACATTGTAGAAGTCGAAGTTGACGTCGACGATGGTGGGGGGTCTACTGGGTCAATGGGGATGGGATCAGTTGGAGGCGTGGAAAATGTGGCAAGGGAAATGAGGAGGAAGACACGGGAATGGAGGGCTGGGAGGAGCGTACTTCTTCGTCTGAGCTGTCACCATCGACGTCCATATCGTGATTTTGCTTGCGTTTCGACATTTTTGCCCAGTTTTCCTGACCGTGATATATAAAAGCAAATTCGAAGGACGCTCCAAGATAGCATACATACCTCAATAAGTACGAAGGCTGAATCAGCAAATGGAAAGACTTCCGCCACCACATTCCCTGTGTCTAAAGCTCTTCACAACCTATTGGCAGCACCTCGGTGAGCAGCAGGAACTTCAAGAATTCCAGATATCTACATGTAATTTAAAATATAGTAGCAAGAGCACCACTGCCATCCCTCCCTTCCTCCAAAGCAACTAAGAGCTTGTTACTAGGGCCATTTTTACCAAAAGTAAAGCCAACCCAAACGCCTCTAGAAGCAGGTTCATCTTTCTCCTTGACCTTCTCTACGTTCCTTTGCTTCTCTTTCACCTCTGCATACTTGGCCATATCCTCGGGTGATGTGAAGTCATCATAGTATCCTGTGTCAATCTCCGAGTCCAACGCAGGCACAAATGGTGCCCTAGTTGAACGCAGATCCTCCCATTTTACACCATCAAAGAATGGGTGGCTGGTTACTTGCGCTAATGTCGAGTAGCGCACACTTGCGTGTGATATAAGCCTGTGTGATCTCTTGGTTAGCCATGTGACACATAGCAGATCATGACTTACCTCGTTACAGCATCCCACGCTATATCGGTGAGGTTAAAGATGAGATCTTCAGGCTTGTCGTATTCGGGTCTCCGTAACACCTTTGTCCAGTTTTTCAGATTGGTCCAGGTTTCCTCAGGCGTACTTCCACTGAACGGAGGGAAACCGGCTAGAAACTCGAAGAAGATGCATCCCAGAGACCAGTAGTCGACGGAGTAGGTGTAGGGCTTCCCACGTAGAACCTCGGGAGCCATGTAGTCGGGAGAGCCCACAATGGAGTCCGCGTAACGAGGATCTTCGTGACGAATAGAACGATAGATTGAGCGCCTCTCAAGCGTAGACCGATACACGACTTGGTTGTCTTTGACTTTGTCAAGCTACCAATTGAAATTAGACAGACAGACAAAACTGTACGCGAAACCTACCTTGATCTTTAACGACTCGATTCGTTTTGGATTCAAGGCTCCTGTGGCCAAACCGAAGTCCGTAAGCTTGACGTGACCAGTTCCGTCGACCAAAAAGTTCTGCAGAGAGTGAGAAGGGACGTTATGAATGTAAGAAGCGACGAACCTCCGGTTTCAGATCACGATGTATGTAGCCAAGTTTATGTAGTTCGTTGACAGCGACAAACATCTCGCTGATATAGAACCTGGCGTGTTCCTCCTTCAACACTCCAGAATTATTCAAAAGAGTCCGGAAGTCTCCTCCCGGGACGTATTCCATGGCCAGATAAACGTGCTGAGTGTCTTGGAATGCGTATAGCAGGCGGACCAACCAAGGTGTCTTTGTGGCAGTCAAGATATCTCGCTCGACAAGAACGTGTCGAACCTTGATCACAGTGGCACGATCATGGACTTTCCGCTGAGGCAAGCTATATGCAGGTGACATACCTCGTCCATCTTATGCAGCGTCCGTTTTCGCATTCTCTTTAGGGCACACACTTCCCCCGTTTCCTGTTTGCGTGCTAGAAAAACCTCCCCGTAACCACCTTGCCCAACCTGAGCCATGATATGAAATTGATCTAATCTCAGCTTTGCGCGACGCTTCCGTAGTAGTACCCTTTCGCGTCCACAGTACGACTTGAACTCCTTCGAATACTCGACTGCGGAAAGCTGACGCTTCGCAGTGTCTGAATCGAAGCGCGTTCTACGTTCCTTTCGTGCAGCGAGGTATCCAAGACTTTGAAAGTAATAATCGAGGAAATCTATGATCGATCAATCGGTGACGATCAAGATGACATGAGGTTACACACAAAGCTGAGCCACCGTGGCCTTCCGCTTCACTTCTGAGCTCTCCAGCAGCTCTCTCTCCCAGAGCTGAAAGCCTGTCTGTTTCATGGTGGTAGCGTTTTTTGCGGTGTCCATGCTGATGTCGTCGTTCCAGCCGCGATCTCCCTTGGCGGTGCCCATGTGGATGTCACGAAGGCCGATAGTAATCCCCTTGGCAGTGTCCATGTGGATATCACGATAATGAATCTCTGCGCCCTGTCCAGTTTCCGTCATAAGAAGGCTGATTTTCTCAGTGAATTTGTCGTAGATATTAGAGTATATGTGCAAACTGATCAGATCGCATGCGGTTCGTGGTGAACGCGCTCTACACGTGCAATCCACGTGACTGACGCGTACATTTGGATCCTTGGTCCGGGTGTTCAACCACACAGAATGCGACATACACACATCGACCTCGCGTCCATCCTCGCTCAGCCTAATCCGCAGATAGACCTTCGGATTCAGGCCTACGAGATCTCGACTGGAAACTTCCTCAAAGCTGTCACAAACTACACCCATCGCGCGATCATTGAGATCACGAAGCACAGAAATGCTCAGGAGGCCGACAAAAGGAGATTGGCTGAGAGAACTCAGGCAGCCGAAACTGAAATCAATCAGTGCAAACTTAAAGAGATCGAGCTGCTAGCTGGTATGTTGCTCACCTACCACATGTATAGCACCCACCGCAATCCCTGCAGTACTGGCCAAGGAACAGGAGGAGAGGCGAGACTCTGAACAATCAGTCGCTGCACTCAAACGTCAACTGGCGTCGATACGTGAGACATGTGATGCTGTTGACTCCGAGATTGAGCAATGTCGTGCTATTGTTTACGATTTGCAACGAGGTGTGTTGCTATTCTCTCGGCATAGGGCATTACTTAAGAAATGGGCGTGTTTAGAAAAGGACAGAGAAAATAAGATACTAAACGAGCATGCCGTCCAGTTGGAGCCAGAGCTTGCAGCTTTTGAATGGTGGCTAAGATGTCATATAGAAGGAATCGAGGCAGACCAACTCCTCATCCGGTTTTCGTGTGTGGACGAAGCGAATGTTGATCGCGAGTTCAGCTTCGTCCTTGATGTCTCTTCGCCGTCGTACAATGGTCGGTTGTTGCCTTCTCTACGGACTGCTAATCTCATGTGTAATATCCCAGTGATAACGACGACACCGCCCTTGCCCTCCCTACCCATACTTCTCAGCGAACTCAACCAAACGCGCGACATCTACCGCTTTATCAAACTTATGCGCTCAGCATTCTCCGAGCTGCTAAAAGCACATCCATAGGATACGTTGCTGAATGGTTGTAGTGTCTGAGATGTTGTAGTGCTATCATCTATGTGCGAGTAGGATTCCGTGTTAATTCGTCACTCATCAGCATCAGCGTCTAACCACCCCGTCTTATCTCTATATCCTCCAGCACTTCCAAGTTTAGTCTTGGTGCGTGACTTGCGTCCTCCAAGCTCTTTGTACATCTCGCGCATCTCGGTTTTACCTGGGCGGACTTGCTCTTCGAGCTTCCACCTTTCCTCGTTAATTTCTTTAGGTGTCTGGTTTCCCGAGCGGGAGGGTGATGTACGTCCAGATCCGCGTGAACGTATCGGACTGGAAGGCGGCGATTTCTTTGCAGTTGTTGACAGAAAGGTTAAGCGCTGGAAGAGGATTCAGACTATCAATCATTACTCATCAGTGAGCTGGGAGCCGCACATACCCAGTTCTGTTTGGACTCCCTTCTAGTCCACTTACCAGGAGGTAAGCTTTCATCGTGGAAATTTTCCTTCCTGTAATGCTGGAACCATACTGTATAATAGTATCAGTTTCTGACCTAGCTGACATCTCAGTTCTCCTCACTGTAATTCAGTGTCTGACTCTTGTTCCACTTCCGAGAAACGCTCGAACATGAAGCAAGATCTGGTATTGAAAGCCAACGGAATATACGCTGCGAAATCAGAGTGGGAAAGAGCTTGAGCGGGTCCGAGGGAAGTGGCTTTGACGCTGCTGCAGAACCTGGAACACTTCGCAAGGTTGTTCGCCGCGTAGGCGAGACAGGTCGAGAACTTGGCCGTGATGGTGCGCGGGAGCGTGCTGGTGTCCCTGGAGTCGAGACCTTGAGCGATGATCAGATGCAAATCAGATGCGGCGGTGATGCTCCAAACTTACAACGGAGATCAGCTCTTCGTCGGAATCCTCCTCAAACTGACGAGAGGAAGAGAATTGAGGTACTGATTTACGCTCTGACAAATCAGTCAGAGTTAAAGACCTGAGGACATCTTGTCGCAAGCTCATTGTACTGTAAGTGGATGGAGCACGTTCGCTGTGCTGAGCTAACTAAGTACTAACGTCAACATCACAGACAAGTTTGATATAACCACTTCAGGCTGCTGACAAATGTGATGTCATCTGACCCACCACACTACACCGATGTGAACAATGACCAAACACCCTTCGCATATCCAACAACTTCGTCAGCGCCCAGCTTGCTTTCGCCAAAGATGCGGTCGACGAACGTAATAGGAACTTCTCCTACTGCGTAGCCAAGAGCCCGCGCCCGTACCATCATCTCCATCTGGAACACGTATCCTCGAGACTGTGTCAGCGTAATAATGTGCCGCAGAACGGGCAGGCGATAAAGCCTGCATGTTATTCAGCTGCAGTCGGCCTGAATATCAGAGGGCACATACCGAAAGCTACCCGTCAGATCACTGACTCCAGGATTCAGCACAGTTGCAGCCAAGAAGTTTGCGCCTCTTGAAACTAACTTGCGTTTCAGGTCCCACCCGTAGACACCACCGGGACGCGTTTCGGATAGGGACGGAGTCGCCGTTGAACGGTAACGGGTACCTGTCACGATGTCTAGGTTATAGTGCTTGTTGCAGTCTATGATCTGCAGCGTCAATGGTTCCTCGCAACATCGAGACAGACGAGCTTTACCTAATGAATTGTGGGATGAATTTTGGCTAGTTCAACATCCTAAGTGTTTGCAAATCTTGATAAGTAAGGAGAAAACCTACATGGTGCGAGAAGTCGGCGTCCATAATTATAACAAAGTCACCAGTGACAGAAGTTCAGCCCATGAATATATGCAGTCCTGCCGCTGACATTATTCCTGTGTATATTAACTCGAAAGAACGGGTGAACGCACCCAAGGCCAAGTTTTCCTGAACGAGGTTTCAAAACCTTTAGAGCATTGGGTAGCTCGACAAAATAGCCAACGCTGAGCCACGTACAATTTTGTCTTCTCCATACACTTTCGCGAGCTCCTTGGCAGCTTCCTGGGTGCCATCCGGACTTGCATCATCCACGACAATAATTTCCCATGTCCAGTTCACTAAACCCTTCAGCGGGAAGCTCAGCCCAATCCTCTCAGGCGCGTTCTATAGACACGCACTGTTCTTGGAACATCCTGGCCAAGAGCCACACAATAATGGGAAGGTTCTTCCGCTCGTTGTAAGTCGGTAAGATGACAGGAGTACCTGTGGGTGTTGGTAGAGTTGTACTGGCCTTGCATTTTCAACGAAGCCGCACTTTCGAAAGGGTTCATTGATGGTTGACAATTGCAAGCATTTCCAAGTACTAGTGTGACGTGTCACAATGTTTCATGGGCACTATTACATGTCTTCTCCGACCCCCGATCTTCATGTGGCCTCAGCAGACCCATCAAAGGACCCTCAGCTATTGCTGCTGTGAAGGAACTCCTGAACGAGACCCTTCGCATCGTTACTTCAGATAATCGCGTCTTTATTGGCACCTTTGTCGGCACAGACCGGCTCCTTAATATCTTACTTGTCAACACAGAGGAGTACATTCAGGCCACAGAAGAGCCCACTGGCCGATATGTTGGCCAAGTGATGATTCCGTGGAGATTGATCACTCAAGTAGAAGCACCTTTTCGGTCACAGAACGGGCAAGGAAGAAGACGAGATCAAAATGGAGGGGGTCTATATATTTGATCAGATCAATCTGCAAGTAAACGATGTCTTCTCATCGCTCCAACTAATATTCACTGGGATATAAGTGCGTTAGAATCCCTTGACGAGTTTCAAATGCAATATGCTCTGCGCGGAGTCTTCAGCAAGATCCGAATGAACCGGTGCTACTGACGCTAGGTGCTAGGCCCTTGGTGTGAGGAAGGGGTCGTCGTCGTTTAGTTCTTGTACTTGTCCTTGTAGATCCAAGCCATTCCAACGTCACTAACTCCTTGTGCCACCTAGGAGCACCCATTGAGACAAGTGTACGGTCTAGGCAGGAGATTACTTACTGCAGCGCGGTACAACTTGGCAGCCTCTTTCTTGTCCTTCTTGCACCCCTTGCCATTAGCTAGACAGAAAGCCAAATCCTGCTGAGCATCGGCGTCTCCTAGGTTTGCAGCGACTCTGTAATAGCTCTGCAATACATAAGCCCGTTTAGCACTACAGCAACAAGCTTCCAAGAACGTACGACGGCCATCTTCTGGTCCTTCGCAACACCCCAACCTTGGAAGAAGCACTGGCCAACCTCATAGATGGCAAGAACAAGTTCTTCCTATGTCTGAGTATCAGGTAAACACGTTCTACAACGAACAAACGACGCACCTTTGACGGCTTTCATATCGAAGCCTTTCTTCGCCTTTTCAAGATCCTCCACGGCCGACTCGGCCGCTTTTGTCAACCACTTGAAACCACTCTTTTCGTTCTTCTCGCATCCCCACCCATGTCTCAACGTGAGACCCCACATCAACATACCAACACCGCAACCGCCCTGCTCCTTCGCACTCTTCTCGAAACAGATAGGCAGACTCTCTCAATTGATTGGATTCATGGTACTGAATACCCAATTGAAGGTATTCTTGTGGTGTCTGAGGTTCAGCTGACGAAGGCCTGCTGTTACCTGGAGACCCTTCTGGGGAGGATCGGAAGCCTGGGGATGTTGGTGAAGGAGTAGGACTGTCCATCTGGTAGAATGAATACGAATTAGAGTATAAGCTAGAAGGTGAACCAGCTCTCAAGGAAGGAGGGTGCGAAGGGAGTGTAATGTGGTCTGGAGAAGCGAGCGATGAAGAGCCGGCACCGGGTTGAGAGGATGTTGGCCAAGACCGGCCGGGCTGCTCCCCTGGTGTATATAGTCCGGGTGCGAGGAGCTGGTCGGGAAAGGTGCCAGTAACAGGGGTTACGGGGGTGAAGGATGTAGGAATAGGACTAGTTCTAGGCGAGTGTGTTCTTTGAGAATTTCTCTCGAGTACCTGTCGTTTCTGTTGTTCAGATGAGTGTATAGGCGGTCGGCCTGGTCTTGAGAAGTTCAGTCGCGGAGAACTGACACTGACTATCGGTTGACGCATGGGTCCGCGAAGCTGAGAACTGTCATCTTGTGGTGAAGAGACGACAACAGTTGGTACTGGAGAGGGTGGTGGCATGAGATCTTCAAAGTCAGTGTAATGCGAATTTATGGGTTGCGTAAGGCCAGTGGCATGCGACCATGAGTTGGCTTGAGGTTGGAGTTGAGTAGCGGTAGTATAGTCGGTGAGATTGTGGAGAGGTTGTTGTTGCCCATAAACGCTAGCTTCCTCGTAATAGCTGTCGATGTCATCTGGTTCACAACCGTCGGCAAGCGAAAGAAAGGACTCAGAGTTCCGATTCATATACAGCGCAGTGGTATTCGTCACCGCACTTGACGTCGAATTCCGGAAAGTTGAATGCAATAACGGGGAATCGGGGGTGCGCTCACTAGCGAATGGTCTTGGTGGCGATGCCGCATACTGGGGTTGTGGGGGTGGAATGGGAAGTTGGGGAGATGGGGGTAGAGTATTATTGACTTTGCTAGCCTCTTGCCGCTTTGTTGCTTGTCGTCGAGATGATGTACGGCGAACAAGGGTTTCTAGAGGTGAGGAATGCAAGAGTTTGCCTTCGCTAGACTTATAGTCAAACGCCGTATGATCTTCCATGTCACTCTGTGGAAGGCTTCAGCGAGATGGGCATGTTGAAAGGTGCAGAGGTAGTACGACTATTATTGTGCTGGTAGCTAGAACATATCTATGTACATGTATGCGGTAACGATGCCGATGACGGATTCAGATTGCAAGCCAATTTAGACATGAGGTGACGAGTATTTTTGTCCCTGTCCATCAACTCCCTCTATCTGTATTTATCCTACAAAAAGCACAACTACCCAGACTGAAATCTACACTCAAATGCCCACCCTGCGACGAGGTGTTTGACCAAGACTGGGATGTCTTGGGGTTCCAGGCACGATTATCTGAGAGCTTCCGGAGGAGGTTTTGACAGCTGTAGCTTGCTCTGATTCTTTCCTGGCAGCTCTAAGTTCAATGTCAGTTCTCATCCACGTTCCAAGACGGTGACTGGACTTACTCTTCTCTTTGCATCTTGATCTGGTTCTCTAATTCCGCTCTCTTTGAGAATTCTCGATCAGCCTTACGCCTCGTACCACCATCGTCGAAGTTCTTCTCCCTGACAGAGTAGAACACAGATCCCAGCTCAGCTAAAAATTCACGGTAAATGATCAACGGTTTCTTCAGTAAAGAATTGGACCATACCTAGCCAGTATGCGTCGATGGCTGTGACTTGTGTCATGTACTCCTTGGACGTGAGGATCAGTTCGTGATACACAACATACGTTGGCGTGTCTAAATCAAAAGTGAGATTAGATTTGAATTCTAAGATTTCATACTTACATCCCAGCCCATAAAGCGCGCTAGTAGGATGGAGGTGCGTCGGTAGACCAGTTCGAATGTTCACATACTCTCCAATACCCTTCACACGTGCTGTTTGATGGAAATATCCAGCCGTGATTGCTTTCCTGTTAAGATTATTTGAACCTCATTTCACACTCACGAAGCAAGGGTTATACCTCAATACATCGAAGTCGGTCCCAGAGGATAACAACTCCATCTTTTGGAACTTCATGATATCCTCAAGCTGCGCTCGTACTTCACGAGCCTTCCTAAGAAGCTTAGGGTGCAAGAAATGGCGCGTAGCCCAGTCATCCCGGAATCTGTTCAATTATCAGCTCATGCTCACGCACGAATGACCAACATTGCACACACCCATGACTCTTCCATTGATTGAAAACGTTCAGAAGCGTCAAGTGATCGCTCTCCGGCACATTGAACTTCTCGCGTGCAGCATCTGCCTCCTCCATCCTTTCTTTGGGCCTATAGAAAACGCTGGGCACCGATAGCATGGAGACGATGGTGAGCATCTCCGCGGAGCACTTGTAATCAACAGATGCAATCAGCATCTTGGCCATCGACGGCTCCATAGGAAAGTCAGACATCTTGCGACCGACAGGAGTCAAATCCCCAACGTTGTCAAGAGCCCCGAGAACCCAGAGCTGGTACATTGAATTAATGATGTTGGCCTAGGACACGTTAGATTGAAATAAAACGCTACAGAGCCTCGCTTACCTGTGGTGGAGGGTCCATGAAATCAAATTCTAGCAGATTCTTCACACCCAGCGACTTCAGCAACAAAACAGTGTTGGCTAAGTTGGTGCGCTGTATTTCGGGTATAGTGTTGGAGAACATTTCGTTCCGGTAGGCCATCTCGGTGTACAGGCGGTAGCAGAAGCTGATAGACCATCAGATTGACATTTACAAAACTGTACAGTCGTGGTCAACCTACCCGCTGCCTGTTCGACCGGCACGACCCGTACCGCTGGTTCGCATTTGCCTGGCTCACCGGTGTGATTTGCAGAGAGTCCATACCGACCTTCGGGTTGTATACTTTGAGCTTCGAATAGCCCGAGTCCACGACATACAATATACCATCGACTGGCAAAACCATCAACACATGAAATGCAGAACGAAGCACGTATCCTCACCAGTCAGAGATGTCTCTGCAATGTTCGTGGCAACGATGACCTTGCGGCGACCATCACTAGTAGGCTCGAATATACGCGCTTGCAAATCGGCGGGCATCTGCGAGTAAATCGGTAGCACAGCCAAAGGTTGTGGCTGATCCAATTGTGCTAGCCTCTCTGCCGATGGAACGTGAATGAGAGGAATATCAATGGTTTAGGGAAGGTATATACTGACCTTGTACGACTTGACAAGTAACTTCAATGTCTTCTTGACCAGTCATAAAGACGAGAATGTCGCCAGGAGGTAATGACAGGTGGATTTGAAGGACTTGCTTGACCGCGCTGTCGACGTAGTCTTCGCAAGGAGACTTCGAGTGGAACATCTCGACTGGGAAAGTACGACCAGGTATTCGTGTAAGTTGGGGCATTCCCGTAAAATCCGGAAAACTACGTTTACAGTTAAATCGGCGTCAAACAGCACAAAGCAATCGAGTCTCACCTTTTCGGCGTTCATGGTTGCAGATGTGATGATGAGCTTGAGGTCACGTCTTCGTGACAGGACTAATGTATTTGCTCAGTACTAGATGCCATTCAACAATGTGAATAGACTGACTCTTCTTCAAGAGACCCATGAGCACATCGGTGCTGAGGGATCGCTCGTGCGCTTCATCAGAGAATGATCACGCTGTACCGGTCTAAGTCTCCCTCATTTAGAGACTCTCGCTGAAGTACACCATCCGTCATATCTGGAACACAAGAATCAGTCAGCTGTGAACGAACGCCACGAAAAATTCGAGCAATGCTTACATTTGATCTTTGTCTCAGACGAGGTACAGTCTTCAAAGCGAATTGCGTAACCAACTAGACCTCCTAGTTTGCACTGCGATGACAGTTAGGGCTAGCAAAATAGTAACCAACGACTCGAATGCTTACATCCATCTCTTCGGAGACACGTTTTGCGACCGACATGGCAGCAACCCGACGGGGTTGTGTGCAGCCGATGATGCCGAAGGAGGTATAACCGTCCTCGTAGAGGAACTGTGACAGTTGTGTTGTCTTACCAGAGCCAGTCTCACCCACCACCACAACAACTGCAGATGCTGCAGTTAGAACATTGCTCAACTCTCAAGATAAGAAAATTTGACCTTGGTTATCCCTGATGACTTTCAGGAGTTCCTCTCGACACGCAAACGCGGGTAGGTATTCCCGCTGTTCCTTCAGAGTCCTACTCTTCGCGAATCGAACTAACACCTGCCGAAGTCTTCAAATGGCTAGCAAACTTTCGAGTCTCCTTTGTAATCCTCTTTCTCCCCAGAGGCGGCTGCCTTCTCTGCTGCAGCTGTAGACCCACAAAGCAACAAAGGCTACGTGAATGTCCAACTCGACGGCCAATGAGAGCATGTCAAAACTACAAGCGCACCTTCGGCTTCGGCTTCCTCGTCCTTGACCCCCATGATGTTCCCTAGAGACGTTCCCCCAAGCGAAGCAAGCTTAGCAGCGGCTTTCGCGCGCTCAGCCTGCTCTCGTTTCTCCTTCACGAGAGCGCTGCCTTTCTTCGAGAACACGGCCATATCGCTTGTTGGATCCCTGATGGGGTTGATGGGATCCAGCTGTTTCGTGAAAATCGTTTTGCCATCCAGAAATGGGGGTTTGAGGTCATGAACCATGACGTGGACGGTTGACTCTGACTCGTCTTCGAAGTCGAGGTCAACTTCTTTACGAGTGGCGACACCGGAAGTGAGCATTCGGTTGGCTTCCCACAAGTCGTTGTCGGCGTTCTAACGAAAGTTTAATGCGGGGACCAACATGTCGTGGAAGTCTCAGATACTCACATATTGGGCCTGCCTAGCCGAAATTTTCTTCTGCATTTCTGACGGTCAAAATGACGACATAAGAAGAATCACATCAGGACTCACTCTTGCTTTAGTCGCTATCTCAGCCTCCTTGATGACACTGAGATCTTCGTACTTGGGCAAGGGGATTATGTTCTTCGTCAGCCCGCTACACCACCCTCTTCAGCGCCACTGTACCAATCTCGATCCAGTCTGACTTGTTCCTCTTCCCACTCTCTCATATCGACACCCAAGAGGCCATCATCCTCGGGGCTCCCGCCTCGTGGAACCCTTGGTGTGGGCGCGTCCCATGCTCTGTCCTTAGCTCCTCCCCAACCCGAGCCTTCCCCGTCCCGACCTCGTCTCGGGGTAGATTCCCACCCCACATTTGGTACACGGACGCTCGGTGCATCGCCATCACCGTTGCGGGTGCCTCGCTCACTCCGTGGTGTCGATTCCCACGTCCTTACTTGTTGGTCCCGACCATGTTCTCTCCTACTACCCCATCCCCGATCTCTGTTCGAGCGCCGCTGGAAGTCTCCGAGACCTTTCGGTGCATCCGACTTCCGTTCCTGTGTCGCAACAATACCCTCTAAAAGACGCGATAAGTGGAGCTCTTGACGAGGGTGTAACTTACGCACCTCTTTGTTTATCCTTGTTCCTCCGATGTTCTTCCAGTTTTTGACGAGCAATCTCGGAAAGACCGCCTGGGTGAGATGGAGTCTCCTCGCCTCTCTGTCTGGACGTTCCACTTCTCGACGCAGGTAGACTCGGAACTGGTAACATGTCTCCATTCGTGTACTGCAAGTCGAGTGAATTTTGCCTACCTTTGAAAACAGCGTCATCACCCAACCTCGGCTTCTTCCTTGGCCCGTTTTCTGCGTATGCCTGGTCCCTCTTCTCCTTCGCTAGACGGTCTAGCCCGAGGAGCGAACTGCGTGGCGTAGGAGGCTCTATAGGTTTGGCTGGTTGTCGGAATGTATGTCTCTGTACAACATGATGAGTATGCGAACAATGCTGCACATAGGAACAAGGTACAGTGTCATTCCGCATGAGTCCTCCCTGACGGATCGGCTCTGGCTCCAGAACCTCGCTATCATGGACTGTGATGCCATGAACCGGTTGCGGTGCAAGACCTGACGCCTCCTGCTTTAGGTGGGAAAGGATTTCGGCGTGAAGCTCGGTCAGAAACGAGCTTTGAAACTTGCCAAATGCCCGAGCAGCTGCAAGAAGTACAGTGGTCGACAAGGGGGACGAGGCTAACAAAGAGAAAAAAGTTACCACTAGAGAAGCCTTCTACGGTATTCGTTTTCGCTATATCCATCACTCGCTCTGCAAGAAGATCATTGGGATTGACGAGGTTCAGTGCCCTGGAGAGCTTGATCGCCACCTGGTGCTTGAAGTTATCGTTGGCGTTCGGCGAAGCCATGGGTGCCCTGTATTGTGAGGTGGTGGGCCAACTGTTTCCAGTTCGTCGTAACTTGAGTAATAGAGTAAGATGCAACACGTCTGCTTATGTCAGTGGCCTTCGATTAATTAAGTACAGTTGATATGCTCATAATGCATAACCTCGGGACCTGCCCAATCCCAATGCATTACCATGGATATGCACGACGACGACGTGTAACAAAGTGCGACACATGATGCCCAGTGAAAACTGGCCATGATCAGTAATGCTAGGATGTGTCCATGTATGTTGTCTTGGCGGCTACCGAGGACCAACATATGTGATCATAATGATGCATAATTTGCTAATAGAATGAGAATGCCATGCATGTCGGGGGATGCCTACATATGTTCGTGTCTGATTATTTAAGTGACGACATAAGGGAACAGAGCACAACCACAATCGACCGACACCAGATGGATATGATATGTGCTTACAGCTGTTGACAAATGATATTGTATTATCTGTCCAGATGCCTTACGCGCCGGCCATCTGCTCTCATATGCTGCATTATGACAATTTGTATACTACAGGGATTGATACTAATATACATACACCTCGTGAATGGTCTATAGAATAAAAGGAAAACATGACAGTGTGCAGGCAGACGAATGAATGAAAGACAGGGAGGCCTAGAAGGTCTGCAAAGAGTCGTCGGAAACGTCCGTAGTGTGTCGTGACGAAGGAAATGGCCAGCGTAAAAGGGCCAGCATTCCGTACTGGCAGCGAGCCCAGTGAAGCGCCGCCTGCCGAACCGCGCCCCCGTTCCAGCCATTCATGTTAACCTCGCCTGCAAGTGAGATAGTAATGCCAGTCAGCATCTGCACAGGGATATTTCGACTTACCTCATGCTGGTTTTCGCTGAGCTGCTTGTTCCAGTAGTCTCGAAACTCGTCGCTCATGCCCTGCTTATTGACCCGAGTGGTCCAATGCCACGCACATAAGAACAGAGAAGATAAGTAAGCCAGTCTTAATTTGCATATCACTTACGAGTCTATCATTAGAAAACCTTG
>MU123707.1:318196-415297 GCA_014904935.1 Melanogaster broomeanus | reverse complement strand
GGCTTCGCCGAACGCCAACGATAACTTCAAGCACCAGGTGGCGATTAAGCTCTCCAGGGCACTGAACCCGTCAATCCCAATGATCTTCTTGCAGAGCGAGTGATGGATATAGCGAAAACGAATACCGTAGAAGCTTCTCTAGTGGTAACTTTTTTCTCTTTGTTAGCCTCGTCCCCTTGTCGACCACTGTACTTCTTGCAGCTGCTCGGGCATTTGGCAAGTTTCAAAGCTCGTTTCTGACCGAGCTTCACGCCGAAATCATTTCCCACCTAAAGCAGGAGGCGTCAGGTCTTGCACCGCAACCGGTCATGGCCATCCACGTCCCATCTCTCTCTTTATGGGTGCCCTGTATTGTGAGGTGGTGGGCCAACTGTTTCCAGTTCGTCGTAACTTGAGTAAGAGTAAGATGCAACACGTCTGCTTATGTCAGCGGCCTTCGATTAATTATGTAAGTAGTGCCGATTTGTACTAGACAAGTTGAATTCGTTCAAGTTTGTGGGGTACAGTATGTATGTAGAGCAGCTAGAGCTACTCTACGTGTGATACTGCCTCGCAAACTAAACGTCTCCAGTGCCAATGGGATAGTACAGTAACCCGCGCCTGAAGCAAGCTGTGCCATCTTCTCAGTTTCGTCCTGCAAAGATTCCGACAATACACTCACTAGGTCGGAGGTTCTACTACCTGTCTCGTACGGTGGAAATCCTGGCAGTACTCATCCTGAACATAGGGTTGTGTCCAGGGCGCTTTGGTTGTCTGGATAGGTCACTGTCAGTGAGGGCGTCCAGGATTAGTCTCAGTAGTCTCAGAGCGTAACTGCACAGGTCGCTTCCATCATTAATATTCATGCAGTGAGATGCCATGAAACTCGATCGAGATATCTTAACGATGATTAGGACGGTTCACATGGAAAACTCCCAAGGTGATATGTTTAGTGACGGAACAGGAGTATATAATGGGAAAGAGCAAATTCATATAAAGCGACGTGTGGATGCACTCTTATTTGACTATAGCACGTATCGATTTTTGCCCTTGACATCGGCATACCTGTCCGGTTTTGGTGGCTTGCCAAATGTCGGCTCCTCCAATTCTGAACAGGGAGGAACAATGAGCCAATGGGCTTTTCCAACACAACAAACTCGAGACTTACTGAGGACATCCCGATAAATTCCTGAAACAGCTGGGTTCCATACTTCTCTCCACATATGCGCGCCGCCACCAATGGCAGGATTAAGATCATACTTGGCTGCGAACTCCCTTACCGAGAATCCGAGACGTTGATCCATCTCAATGGTCGGCACGTCAATGTGTGATGTTTGAGGGAGTAGGAGGATTGTGTAACGGTGATACTCCGTGCCTTTTTGGGGGTGAGGCGGTATGTATTGCGTATGAGAATTGAGGTTGGAAATCAGTGCTGGAGATGTTGCTGACAGAGAGATATTGGGTCTAAGAAAGATCGGTTATTGAGCAGGAATAATGCAGAAGTTCAACTGCTTACTGTAACCAGTGGAGAAAGGTCTGGAACGTGCTATTTGCCTCGTCAGGAATATCTACGAGTCCATTAGGAAATGAAACACCTTCGCTACTGTTCTCGGTTACCTGGATCGACCATAATTAAGGTGTACAAGCGCTCGTCGGTGTGGAAAACGTCCTTGTAGAGCATTGGGGGCTCGAGCGTCTTGTATTTATGCTAAGAGACGGTTACACCAAGAGCAAACTGACAAACTGACCTGTTCGGGGACAAGGTAGATCCCTGGCTCCACGAAACTGTATACCAGTTTCCTCGAAGTCTTCTTCTTCTCGTTAAGTTCAGGGAAAGTAACGCGAAGATCGAAGCAAGGGCGAAGGTCGGGTACAACATCAGGAACGACATGCATTTGGTGAATGCGTTCCATCTGAGAAAGCCGGTGAGCTTAGCGGAATGGATAGGTTCCGCATAACATACTAAGAGGTCCAGTGCACCTTCCTTTCTCCAGCGCTGTTCGATGAGATATCTGTCCACCGCTTTCGACAAGTTCGCTAGAGCATGCAATGTTGTCGGAAACTCCCTCAAAGCCGAGAATCAGAACAGTAACGCACCCATCCCATTTGCACACTTCCACTGAACCTCTGGGAAGTTAATTTCACTCTGAATCTGCATATACTCCAGCTTCTCCTCCATCTCCCTGGTTGCCTCAGTGTCCGGCTCTGGTGCCTTCTTGGCTGCCTCCAGCAAAGCCTGCATGTCCTGTATCTCTAGTTTGACTGCTGCTGAGTCTGCTTTAATAAACTTCAGAGCTTCGTCGAATGCAGGCAGGACTCCGAATGCAAGGGGTCGGTTCCATTCTCGTGGATTCTCCAAGGAAATTTTTGGCCGACGCGTCTTGAGTGGACGGACTCGTCGTTTCTTTATGGGAGAGTTTGAGGTTTCGGATGTGACTCCTTCAGGTCCCTTCGCCTCCACAGAAGAGGCTGCTTGAAGGGTAGTATTGGTCCTGACGAATCTTATCGACTGAGGCCGCAACCTTCGCAAAGTGAACATGGTGGGTGATTTGTGAGGACGTTTATAACTAACAATCGAAAGTGAAAATGCAGCCTGGTCCGAGTCCCTGGTATAGTCTTGCCAAAACGGGTACGACTAAAGACTAACTTAAAGTTTCTGCATTTACAAGAACTCCTTGGGCCATACATTATCCATCTCTCCGCCACCGCCTTCGTGGTCAATAGAAGTCGAGATCCTCTGTATTCAAAATAGGTTTCTGTGGTTTGGCGACCTGCTTCTCAACTGCGATGAACTTGTAAGCGGTCTGCAAGTCATCTTGAAGCTCGAGAGCCGCGGTGGGGAGCCGGGAGATGAAATCTTTTACATCAAAGAGGGCTTTCTTGAGTGCTTCTATATCGCGTCTTTGGTGCATAGTTGCGTTCGGTTCAATCTCTTTGCGCAGATTGTGACCATCCTTGAGCAAAGCACTGAAGAAAACACATGAGTGAATCAACTATTTCTGCCAGTTGGTGGACTCGCGTTATCTCGCTTCTCTGTCGTCCTAGTTCTTCAAGGCGTTCGTGGCTCTCCTTCGAAAGTAGTCCTTTTGTCTTGCCTTTGAATTCGTGAGCTATGGCAATAGCCCGGTCAAGGCACACGACGAGATGCGGCAACGCCCATAGGTAACTCCTCCGATAGCAAGTCTGCTGCCAGCTGGAAGCATACACGTTCTTCAAACATGCGACGAAGACCATGTTCCTCTCCGCCTTCGCACCGCTCCCGACGGCGCGAGCCAAGATATCACGGTGTCTGCGATATGTCCGAAAGGCAGCCTGTATCTTCTGTGCGGCAAAAATATCCTCTTCAGTTGGGTCGTGGCCGTGTATCAGCGCGGGTTCGTCTGTAACTGGAGGAAGTTCCTGTGGTTCCTCGTGCATCTCATCTGTCGGTTCGGGGAATGAATCAGGACCTTCCAACTGAATGTCGTCCTCTCTTGGGTCCTCAGTCACTTCTGCCTGGGAAACGTAAGCTGGCTGAGGGATGAAGGGCTGAGCATCAGCTCTGAGGTCTGAGCGAGCTGCTACGAGTTGAGAGGCTAGCAAATTCGGAATATCCTCGGGATTTTCATAAAGGATCTGCTTGATACGAGGTGACACTTGCGGGAGTCGAGGGTCCCCTCGTTTGTGGACCAGATGCACCAGGTCCGTGATAACGACGTTGTCATCGTAATCCGCCATGACTTTCAAGTACTCATGCCGCCGTGCATATGCATACCTGGATGTCAAATAAGATGGACAATACCAACGTGCAACATAATCAACTGACTTGCGATAGAGAGGATTGGCTCTCTGTGCAACTCCTGCCGTTCGCAGACCAGCGAGGATGCTCTCGACTTTGTTCTTAACTTGCAAGTTTGTTATGTTATATGCCACTAGCAACGCCCATCGGTAATTAGGTCACTTAGCGCAATGGAAAAGGGGCAAAACCCACGAAGACACAGCATCCTGCAGCTATTGGAAGGCATTATGAGTACACATCAGTCTTGGATGAAGAGAAGACTAACATTCTTGACGTGAAAACGTTGCAAAGCATTGGCGTGAGTTTGGAGTGTGACAACGTATATGTTTCTTAATTTTAAAGTTAGCTTGACCAACAGGTGAATCGCATGCAAACCATTCCTCACCACTTGCAGAGCCTGACTGCAACCGCATCAACAGACCTCGCACGGAATCCAAAAGGTCTACAACTAGGACGATCTGGACGTCCTTGCGGTTGGAAAAGTCCTTGTTCGAGGACAGCCAGCCGCGTGGAAGGATGAGACCATGGAGCGCCGGGACATACGAAAGACGCCACGACACTGCAATCTTCCCGACGACTTCTTCCAAACAGTCGCATAACACAGAGAGGTTCGCGAACAGTGAATTTCTGAGGATGTGCCTGTGGCAATTCATATGGCTCAGCGAGTCATGCCTGCGGTGCCTATGCGCACCGTAAAAACAATATTCCCGATGAAATGCATGTTTGCGCAACGCCGTCGAAGAGATTTACAATATCCTCGACAAGATAGCGACCGTCTGTATATAAGAAGTGTGGTGGCTTCACGTAGCGGGTGTTGAAAGGTGCTTGGTTGATGCATTTGAGAGCACCAGATCTGTCGAAAGCGATAACGAGACTTGTCAACTTCAAGACGGCTGTCAGGAAGCCTGGGCGATCTTGGTTCGGATTGAGGTTATATAGGGCTTCCCGAACCCAGTGCTTCATCACCCGGATGCTCTCGTGACCACCAGGCATCATAGATAAGTCGAGATCTGCGGCTGACCCCTGAACATGGAACTGGGGATTGAAAGCTTCGTACAGGTGGCTCAGCCAGTCAAGCACACTAAAAATTTAAAGTGAGCCTGCTTTCAACGCGACACCGAGTTGTGACGTACCAGTCCTGTCTGCCAGTGCGGAGATGGGGGTTGGCCGAATACATGGTTTGCAGAATGCAAATCTGCTGCAGATGGATGCGGACACGGGTGTTGTATTGCTTGGTATCCAGAGCAGACAAATTGATGTGATCTTGGGGACATCCAATTCTATTGCAGTGACCATTGACAATGAATGGTAAGCACTGCGAGAAAACAACGGCATCAAAGCACAGCTCATTCTCCGCAGTGACCCGTTCACATAGGTGCTCTGCCAAGTATTTTCGCAGAGCGGATACCATATCCGACCTTGAGAGGGTAACTCTGGAGGGCTGAAGGTACATCGGACCATGACGGTCGCCAGTAGCGCAGCTGTGGAGGAAGGACCCTATTTCCATCCCATACTCAGTGCTCGACACCTCCGAGATGCAGAACAGTCGTTTGAGTGAATTGCTGCTGAGCGGATCGGCGTGGGCTGTGACTTGATGGATAAGGTGGGCGTAACGTAGGAATTTGGCCAAGAAGGCCGACATATCCGCAAGTTTGGCAGATTTGAGTACCGGAAGGCGGCCGAAGATATGATCGAGAGCCAGTAAAGCTGAGGCGTTCTGCCCTTTCTCTAGGAAGGTCAACGCCAACTTGTCGAGATTGGGAAAATCCGCTTTTGCAATGGCTTGGAACATGCGGATCTGCAAGTCATTCATGAAACCACATTTCTTCGCATAGTACCAGGAGAAACATACCTCGTCTCGAGCGAAGGGATCCAAAAGGTCCATGGGTAGTTCGCGCGCCAAGGCAAGAAATTGGATAACATCTTGGTCGCCAGCTACTTCCTTCGATGGAATGCCAAATGAGCACCGGCGCCACAAGCCCTCAAGCAAAATATCTGTTGCACGTGTAATCGCGTCGCGCGATTCTTTCACCTTCAAGAAGTCACTGATCGCGTCCAGAGGCCGATTCTCGGTCAAATGGAGCTCAGCAGCCTCCAAGTATCTGCCATGGGACTCAAATAGTGAGGCGCGGGCAAAGTCGAGGTCGTAGTCCTCGAGGAACTCCAGTTCGGATTCAAAAGAAGAGAACAATGGTAAAGGAGGTCTAGAAATCATGAATAACAAAGTCAATACAAAGATGAGAGCACGCACTTATTGCTCTTGCTGTAGTAGAACAGTCTGCACACCATGTACAGTTCTTCCGTAGACTCTGAAGGGATGCTCTGCGAATACTTGTGAATAATTCCCAATGTCTCGTCAAAAAGCCCTGCTTTTCTGTACTGCCGTGCAGCCAGATCATACTCCTGAGCAGCAAGGTACGCAATGGCTGCTTTCCGATCATCTCCAGCTTGCACATAACACTTTGCAGCGTTACGATAATACTGAAGTTTGTCCGTTCCTGCTGGTGCGTCATTTCCGCTGGTCATGAATGCGTCTGCTGCGACGAGAAAGGCTTGCTGCTGGTCCTTCCGTGGTGCGATATCGACTTTGGAGTTAGCAATTTCTCGAAGGTGGAAGGCTTTGCATATGGCTACCATGCGGGGCAGAGACGCTCTGGAAAAACAGTGCATGGCTTGCGGGTATCTCTTGTGCTTGAATAGATTGCGCCCAGATGATTCCCACTCGGCATTCGAAGAGCCCGAGTCCGCGAGATGAGGAACGTCTGTTCCAGGTGTACAGTTTTGAACTTGATCACGGGAGGTCCATATCATCTATCGAGCAATGAGCAATGGCAACGCCCTAAATCAATTGGTTGCATTTACCCTCATCGGCTCGCTCTTCTCGGACTTGTCGACGATCCACATGTTCTTCCTCGCTCGGGTGATGCCTACGTACAGCAGTTTCAACTACGAACCACGTCAGTGACTGCATTGAGCAAGTAAGAACCTGAGATACACCTACCTCGCTGCATACTCCAGCAAAACGGCCCTCATCTCTTTCGAAAGAGGGAGCATGTACTTTAGACAAGTCTTGACCGTCAACTTCTCCTTCAGTGTAGTTGAGAAGTACGCGCCACCGAGAGAGATCGACAGCAGAGTCTTCGAAGAAGTTATATAGAAGGACCTTCGAATAAGGAGATGTATTAGAAGTATTCAATCAAGTTGATAGGTCACCATGGGGGGTCAGCAACTCACATCGTTGAATTCTAATCCCTTGCTTTCGTAGAGTGTCCTAAAACCATGATTGGTGAGATTCCAGGAAGAAAGTGCTTGTCTTGATCTGTTGACCTACATGATTAAACCGATATCTCCGACTTGCTCTCGTAGCTTGTCTCGGGCCTCGTCGTCTCGAACTAGAATGCCTATGGGTGGGCAATCGCTTAGGTATCAGCAGTCACGCCGGATAACACGCTTACATTGCTGTGCTCCAAACTCGATGTGACTCCCGCTTCAGAGAAACATCAATGGCAGCGTATATACGGAAGATAAGAGACGTACGATTCCCCGAATAAGAATTGTTCGTATCTGACTGTGTCTTTGTCCCACCCATGGAAAAACACCGGCTTCAGACCATCGACGATCCCGTGTTCGGGTTGTAAACCGTCAATCGCATCCGGCCACAAGCATGTTATGCGTTCGATGACAGTATGCGCACAATTCACGATGCCTCCATGCGAGCGGTAGTTGATGGCGAGTTGGAAGGCTGTGGGGTCGGTAACGGCGCGTTCTTGGATAAGATGATCGCTTTGGTCTTGCTGAAGAATGAAGAAATAAACCGCTGGGCTCGCAGGTTTGTTCGTAAAGAAGGACGCATACCTCAATACGGTATAGGAATGCCTTCAAATCATCGAACCTGAAGGAGCTCCCTGCTGAGATAGTCTGTGCAGTATCCCCAGCCCAAAATAGTCCTTCGGGATTCCGACAAATTAGCCTCAGCACTACAAGTTGAGGTTAGATATAGCAGAGTAAAGAGAACGATCGAATGCGCACAAAGAGCATCGATAAGTAGATTGTCCTGCGCCTCGTCAACATATCTATATATCATCCAGTTAGCAATACGAACGGGTCATTGCATGAAACATCGAGACGTACAGATAATCGACTCTTTGACCTTTCAATGGAGCTCCTCCCAGCAGTGCCTTCAGGATGGCATGTGTCCGGTCAGCAACATCATGATGCCGACGTTGCCTTTTCAGCTTGCAATAGGCTTCAAAAAGGGTGAAGATTATTTGTCGCTGGTTTGCGAATGTGGGGTGGGAACGTGGTGGTAGGCTGCAGTACATTTTCTCCTCTAGAAATCTCTCAGGACACGTAAGGGACTTTTCGGATCCTTTTATGATGCCTAGGTGAAACCTTTAGCATTGCATAGATCCATCTCCAGTAAAAGAACTCGCCCATGAACTCTGAAAATACGAGCCACGGCTCTGTACACAGATCAGCTAAGATAATATCGTCGAATAAGAAGTCATACACACCTACGCCCTTCGTCAAATGTTGAGGGAAGTGGGGCCAATACACTCGAGCAAAAACTTCATATGACACAAATGAGTCTTGGGCTTCAACATTGTCCGTATTGATGAATAGTTTGGCAGCACGCTGAACGTCAGGATCATCCCCACTTAGGACATCCGCAGCGACCATCTTTGTGAACTGTGACCAAAATAGTAAGCCATTGTACCACTGCCACTGCTGCTGGACTAACGACTACCTTCTCGAAGGTCACGAACAAGGGAAAATGCTTGTCTTCCAATGCACTGTACCTCTGGGGGATACTACTCTGATCTTCCGGGACGTCGTCTAGGTCTATCAATCCCCCTTCTGTGTTCCGAGCCTTCATCTTTTTCAGGTCTTCCAGCGAATACCCTGCTAATGCGAGTGACTCAAGCAACTTCGAAAAATACTCCTCGACTTTCGAGGCGAGGACGCGAGACTTTGTAACGAAGATTTGACGTGGCTTTGGCATACCGGAGGACTGCATCTCCCAGGCACGTTGGATTCCGAGCATTTTGAAAAGCATCGTTGTTGTTTTCCTAAGCAACGGATAAGTCGCGGCCGTTTCTTCCCATTTCACAATTCACGCACCCGGTACCACTTCGCCCGAGAACGTAGCAAGAAGTCTTGCATTCAATAATCTTGCGTTCCTCCGGGCTAGATGCAAATGATCAACTTTAGGCTGTTCAACGAGGGGGAAATGGCACTAACGTCAGCTCAAAGACGTGTTGGACGTCTTGATTCGCAATCAAGCCTGCTACGACGTGAAAAAGTATGCTTGTTGTGCGTGAGTTAACGTACTGTGCAAGAAAGCCTATCAAAAGTCCATGATTGGCATTGCTCTAGATAACTTGTAGCTTGACTCACCTGAGAGAAAGTGACATATTTCTCGAGGCTGCATGAGGTTGTCAGACTGCTTTGCGGCAAGGTAAGAAAATGGTACCTACACAAGAAGGGAATGTAGCTAATTGAAAAGGTTAGTAGCCACTGTGAGTCCAGACTGCTCTGAACGCACTTGGCCCATGTCTTTATCGGAAAGGACGAGAGCAGTTGGCTTCGTGTCAACGTGGGTTATTTCCGGAGGGAAGGAGGCAGGCAGATACACGTTGTCGCCAAGGTGTGCAGGAGGGTTCCTGTATATGCAC
The DNA here is from genome assembly GCA_014904935.1 of Melanogaster broomeanus. Taxonomy (NCBI): domain Eukaryota; kingdom Fungi; phylum Basidiomycota; class Agaricomycetes; order Boletales; family Melanogastraceae; genus Melanogaster; species Melanogaster broomeanus. The sequence goes on along the minus strand of MU123707.1, from coordinate 405,865 downwards.
CTGTATTTGGAACCACGCTCGTAAATTGTGCTTTGTTACTGCATTGATAACGTGAAATCATACCTCCGACGATATTCTTTGCCTTTTCCAGCCAGGTGTTGTCCCATTGCATCCCATATACGATTGAGTTGTGTGTGGGTGTATATGCCGTATATCTTGATGACTAGAATGAAGTACGATCCTATATCTGAGGAAGACAAGAGATTTTAAGTATCTGTACCTTGTCTTTCCACCTACAGAAATCACTTGTCAGTATGGGGTCATGGGAAAAGCATTGGATTGACTTACTTCGCCATCATGATCGGCTACGACATCCACTTGATACTTATTTCCAAGTCAATGCCCGTTCACATTCATAGAAAACATTCAATACTCACTACAAGTCTAAGATCTCGCTGCATCTTGGCCTCGAAGATGGGCACACCAAAGGAACCATTTAGCCTCTTCTGATTGTCCTCGGAGAAATGCCCATTGGATAGCTGTCTGTGCTTATCATTAGCGCGTTCGACAGCGAGCCAGAAAACGCAGCATACTTGATCTTTTTAACCACAATGGCGCACTTCTTCTTATCAGTGTTGGTGAACTCTCGCAGCTTTTTGATTGCATCGGTGCCAATTAGAATGCGCCATTCCCCGAAGCCGTCCGCGTTATCAAAATATAGAGCAGCTTTCATGGGCTGGACCATTGGGTATGCGGATGATTTCGTTTCCATGACCTCAGTGGTCACCTTCGAACCCTCCAGAGCCGTTGCAACTTCCACGTTGACGGCTGGGAGATATGCATTTTTCAACGGATGTGCGAGTATGGGTTCGAGGAGAAGGTTGAGATAGAACTAAGAATCATAAGACAGTAAACGTCGAGAGTAGAGTAAGATTGGCTTAGGAACGTACTTTCAGCACCATCTTAAGATCGTCTGAGATGTCTTGCGCCATCTGCACAGCCGATTCAGCGCTAGATGGCACCTCTGCGCCGAGTCTATGGAAGGGGGCGACGTCGATGGTAGGTCTGCACTCTTTATTCTTACGTCGCAATTTCCTCTGTTTCTTCCGCACGAAGAACCCTGAGAATGAGTCGTCGTCGTACTCCGACTCTTGTACGACGCCCGCACAAGGATCTGGCACTGTGATGACATTGTTGGTGAAGTTTGAGGAGCATAACGACGACAGCACAGGCAAAGCATCTTCCGCGTACACCTTGAGGCGTCCAATTTCGCGAAGGGTATCGGTGGGAAGCAAGTCGGGGGGTAATGCAAAAAGAACAGAAGAGAGTCTTAGAAGTAGAGTGCCTGCGAATGAACTCTGTATAAGGGCGGGCTCGAATGGGTAGGCCTGCATGATGCGAGCCACCAAACTTTCCGCCCTTGGCCAGACTGAGAGCATATATGTCACTAGACTGGGCTGTTGAATAAGCCACTCACCGGACATCACGAACTCAAAGAGATTAGGAACAGAACATAAGTCCTGCAATATCAAGTCCAGACGCGTGTCTGGACCTGCTAAACAGGACTCGAGCATCGTGAATGCATCACTAAGACCACCGCTGTCGGCCAAACGGCTGGCAGAGAAGGTTTGAGGAATTAATACGCTCATCTGTGGACTCATAGTGCCAATGGGTATTGTTGAGAGAGATAGGCGTAAGAGGGAAGGGGGATTTGCAATTGCCGCTCGACAATATGTGCACAAAGGCTCATCTTTATGAAAGAGCGGGATTTAGAAATAAGGACGCTTAGGGAAGAAAGGTCATGTGAGATTCGAGATGCTGAGACGATATTTCACTTCTGATAAGAAGGGCGCAAGTTCAGCACTCGATATGAGCTATTGGACAGCAAGGCCACGGTGCAGATTTGTAGGAAAAGCTTGTGGACCCTCAAAAGATCCACGAGAACAGAACGAACAATATGGAGCTTCCACCAAAGCAAGGGACATATAACGCTTTCGCGAGTCGAGGCGCACAACAGGAACTCCTGGTACAGTCATCCCCCGGCTCTTGCGAGCAGCGACACTCAATCTTTCAAGTGCCTCGTAACCCACAACGAGGCCGTTTGTTTCTTTGTAGGCAATAATGATTACGTAATGAGACCCTTTGTGGGTTGCAGGCTGTGTTTCGCGGTTACAAATTGTCCAAATGCGTCGCGCAGTTATGTCTCAGCCAATCAGGTTATGACTTTCCTCCGTGAGAACAAACTGTCATCACCTCCTAGGACTGGCAGGTGAGGTCTTCTCATCAAAGCCACATCTGACAGCAGGTATTCTCCTTCCCCGTGCTACTACCTTTTCATATTGAAACCCGCGATAGTTTTCCTAGAATGCCTCCACCACACTATGATTTCCTCATCAAGGTACCCCTCACATTTAGCTTGCGTGTACCGTCATTCACTCACATTTCCTAGCTCCTCTTAATCGGAGACTCGGGTGCTTCTTCATCGAATTGTCCATCTGCTGTAGCTAACCAAACGATTAAGGTGTCGGAAAGTCGTGTCTACTCCTCCGTTTCTGTGACGATGCATGGACACCCTCGTTCATCACCACCATTGGCATTGACTTCAAGATCCGCACCATTGAACTAGACGGTAAACGTATTAAGCTGCAAATCGTAAGTCTACTCTTGCCTTTCAGAAATCCCATTGCATCTCCTCATCGCTGCTGTTTTCTGCCACTCCATCGCGTAGTGGGATACTGCTGGTCAGGAACGCTTTCGAACGATAACCACCGCTTATTACCGTGGCGCAATGGGCATCCTGCTCGTATACGATGTCACTGACGAGCGGTCATTCAACAGTGAGTACTCCACCCACACCGCTGGCGGTTTCTCACGCAGGCACTTCGGACAGACATTCGCACTTGGCATGCAAACATCGAACAACATGCGTCAGAGGGCGTCAACAAGATCCTCATCGGCAACAAATCAGATTGGACTGACAAACGAGCTGTCACCGAGGATCAAGGACGAGAACTCGCCAACGAGCTTGGCATCAAGTTTATGGAAACTTCGGCGAAGGTCAACGAGGGCGTTGAAGACGCCTTCTTTACCCTTGCCCGGTCAGTTACATTTTACTTCTAACTAATTTTCCACTGACAGTGACTTTGTCTTGAAGGGACTGCAAGACCCGTCTGATAGATTCTCAGGCAGACGCAGCGGGGTCCCCAGGAGGTCCTGGAAACGCAGACGGATCAGTAAAGGTCAACCAGCCCGCAACACATGCTGTCGGAGTCTGTTGTTCATGAGGTCTTTCTAATTCCTGTACACCCACCACCCGTTGTCATTGGTTGTCGCTGCTAGTAGGTCTGTTTACCTATTGATGAACGTACTTCCCCGTATACACCTTCCTGTAATGTCGTTACTTTCACCGTATCTCGCACGTATGCACGATCGTTGGTCACCGTCAGCCTTGTACGTCGTAAGCTATGTCACGAAAACTAACGTATCGTCGACACACCGCTGGTTGTTGTGGTGTGTCTAGGTGGGATGACTTGAAACAAGATGGGATTGCCCCAAAGACTAATATAATTGCAGCTATACACTGCAGTTCCAGTTTCCTCCCCACCACCTCTTTATCCTCTCCCCTCCCCATTCGTCGTACTCCTCTCTCGTCACACCGACATTACGGAAGTCCTCTGTATTCGCAAACGAAGCCATACCCCTCCACGCGTCCAACGAGGGGTCTACAGCACGTACAATTTCTCCAAGGTGCATCTCCGGTGGCAAAATGGGCCTCATCGTAGCATAAATCCGTTCTCGAACACCAGGGAATTGCGAGGGAGCACCAGTGATGAAAACGTTCTGAAAGATGTATGTCTCGCTCTTAGCCCCCACCCAGGAAAAGCACAAGAAACCAACCTTGACAAGCCTCGCCTTCTCGGCCTCCGTAAACCGCGCAAGAACGCTTTGCAACACCTCCCCCAGTCCCGCCGAGTCCACTCCTGCCATACCAGGCGAGAAAAATGTCTCGCAGACGCGCCATCGTTCCGTGTTCAGATGTATCCGGGCCCTACCCGCGATATCACCCTCCATATATTGTGGTCGGAACGCTGAGATGAGCGCGGACTGCTGGGAAGTCAGGGAGGCATGTGTGTGGTGAGTCGTGAATGTGGGGTCGTATTGTAGTAGTTTGCTCTCGATAGCTTGCAGATGGTTGTAGTCCTCTTCTTCATCCGAGGATACAGTTGCTGTGTTCTGGTAAGAATTAATGTCAGCATCACGAAGGATAGGGATTGGATGAGTGTACAATCTTGCGATATATGGCCCAGTCTTCGTCATCTGCACCGAACATGTCCTCTGTGTAGAGTTATTCCATCAGCGCGCTAAAGTTGCGGAATGAGAGAAGACTACGCACCTCCCCCAGCCTTGCGCTTCTTCTTCGACACTCTGTCATCAGCAGCAAGCGAAGCAATATTCTTCATTCTCGCTTGGGCAGCTGCGCTTTTCCGATCCGCAAGCGCCGCTTTCCGTCTTGCTCGCTCTTTGATCTTGTTCATCAGTGCCTACATTCAGACACATGTGAGCCCAGGCCCCAATTCGTCCCTCGAAGGTCAGGCGGGGGAGAGGTAAGAAATATGACAGGTGAAGACAGACCTCTTGTTCCCTCCTCAATCGACTTGCCCACTCTTGGAGATTATCCACCCTCTCCCCCTCGTCCCGCCTCTCCTCAGCCTCCTTTTCCTCTCTCTCTCTCTCTTTCTCACGTCGAGCACGTGCACGTGCATCCCATCCTGCTTTCATCAGTTTTTGCTTCTTCTTTTCCTTGAGAGCGTCTTCGTCGAGCTACCACGTTGTAGGATAAGGAACAACAAGCGATGAATGAAGGTGTTAGCACTAGGAACACTGAAAGAGGGTGAAACTGCACCTCTGCATCAGGGACGTCGATCAAGTTAAAACTAGGTTCCTCCTGCCATTCATAATTCAAGTGAACAACGTGTCTGGCTGTGAATAAAGTACTACACACAACAGGCTCATCTGCTCCTTCCATGTCCTTCTTCCGCGCACGTTTGATATCATGCTCGAGTTTTTTGATTGTGTCTTCTAACGCTGCATCATCGTCGAAGCCCTCTGATTGAAGGGTGTTCTTGAAACAAAAGGCATCATCAGTTGACAACTAAAATAATGGGAAAGAAGCCTACCGTCCATTCACGTTTACTCTCAACTCGTCCTTCTTTTAGGTTGAGCAGGTACTGTAAATCGTTTTCCTTCTGCAGAAGCTGTCAAAGTTTTCGAATGTTAGGCCCTGACCAAATCGACGAAACCAATCCAAAAGCACAACAAAAACAAACCTTCTCCGTCCGATTCTTCGCCGCCATCTCCTGTAACTTCTTCCCCTGCTCCTTTCTCTTCTCCGTAGCCCTAGCCAATTCTTCCTCTGTTTTCTCTTCTACCACAGGAAGCGAAAAAGGAAATTGAACGATTCGCTCCGAGGCGCGCAGATTGGCCGGGATTTTGAGGGAGCGGAGCGTGGACGTGTAGTCCGTGGCAAATTCACAGAAGTTGTGGAGCATCCACTGGAGCGATCATTTTGTTGTGGTATTGTGTGAGGCGGGTGATCAGCGAAAAAGTAGATGGGATGCGAACAGAGGTGAACAAGAGGAGAAACGTACGTTAGCCTGCATAGACGTCACGCGTGTCGGGAAACTATGATACTTCAGTTGAACGAGTTTAAGCAGGTACTCCGTGCTCTGCTGTGTACCCCATGGGATCCTACGGAGTCAAACTTCCAGCTCAGCACTTCCAGATGAAAGGTTGGCAGGTGACAGTCCCAATATTACTACTCACCGCTTAGCCTGACTCAAAACGCCTTTCCCACTTAGGATAGGGATAACAGACGTAGACGCAGTATTGAACGATATGACCAACCCGTCAGCCTCGAAAGGCACGTCGAGCATCTGAGGTCGATTATTTTGATAGAACGACATGATGGAGTCGACGCAGTACGCGAGAGAGGGCACAGAATATTGCTCGAACATCAGTTCGGAGGTCACTTCAAAAGTTTAAGAGTGTTGAGTTCAGAGAAGAACACTAGAATGCACACTTACATGCGCGAGAATGTAGAAGTGAACCTAAGCGCTCAGTCATCAATATGGGGTGCTCGACACTCGATGCGTCGATCCCCAGTTGAATAAACGCACAATCAAGGGCGTGTTCCTGAACATCAAATCCCTTGTTAGCTCCAGCACGTCGCGTGCCACAGACGGTATAAGTTCTTGTTAGGAAACCGTCCGGCAGAGCACCCAGTTATTATGCCCACCAAATCTCGAACCCACAATAGTACGGATCCAACGAACAAAAGAGGCCAAAGAAAGAGTGAAATACACACCAGAGCATCAAAATTAAGCAACACATCTCCCTCCCAAGGTGTCTTCGCCTGCCCCTTGGCCCCACTCTCGGCCTCGATCCCATCCCCAAACAACAACAGAGGCTGGTTGTATTTGCGCTCTTTATACTTTGCAATCACGTTTTGGGCCGAACGGGGTGTGAGCGCGTTCGTATCGCCTTGAACGTTCAGCTCGTTGGGTGAAGAGCCAGATGTTGAGAAGCCGAAACGAAGATTACACGCGCCGTTGTCGATTATTAGAGGCGTGTTCGTGCCTCGGTAGGAGTCGTAAGAATCGGGAGGGGTGTACGTGGGTAGGACAGGTGTTGGGACGTAGAAGAGGTCCGGAGACGTTGATGGATCCGTGTCATCGTCGAAAACCATTATCGTTCGTGAGTACACTGACAATGATCTGGTGGTCTGTGCAAACAACAGATAGGTTGTCCTGTGTTTGCGGTCGCTGGCTCAGTGTAGACACAGGTCACTCGGTGGATATCACGTTCGATAATGGGCGCCTAAACTTAGGCCAATACAGGCAAACGCGAGCTATAGGTATCAAGACAGGGGCCAAATAGCAAGCCTCATAAATGAAAGGATGTGAAAACAGGAAGAGATCTAGACCGGCATCCCAACAAGAAAAGAGAGTTGATTGTGTTGAACAAGGAAGGGAAATCAAGGCATTCAATATGCTACATCTTCATATGTAGTCAACGTCCAGAAATAAGATAACCACAACCACGCGGTGACACAACAATGGTTCCCCCTTGGATATCGGATTCCAAGCGAGTAAATCCCTTCCTCACTGCCCCCTCCCTCGTTCCTCTCGTCGTCCTTCGTTCCCCTCTCCCAACCACCGCCTCCCACTGCTAGCCCTGCTACTCCTCGCCCTCAAGTTCTCAAATCTCTGTCTGACACTCGCATATCCCTGCCTATCAACGCGATGTAAATAATAAGTGCCTCCACCGCTTCCCCACGACACGCTCCCAGAGCGATAGGGGCGCTCGACGACATCGAATATCGCACAGATGTCATCTACCTGTGCACAAGAAACAGCGAGACGAAAATACATACGTTACTGTGAAAGGGGCTGAAAGGAGGGGAGACGTACGTTGCGCTCTGTCACACGTGCATTGGGTGCTACAAAAGGCTTTAGCGAAACGACTATTGCGCCCTCTTTGAGATCCAAAAACTTTGGTCTCAGAGCCTCGTTCACTAGATACCATCAGCGTTATAGTCAGCTCCTTCTTACTCAAACAGAAGAGAAGGAAAAGAAAAGAAAACGAAGGGTCAGAACGTTAAAAAAGGGATATGGGCACACTCACAAGATTGCTGAAACACCTTATTGTTCACTAATACAACATCTGCCTCACCTAAAAGCTCCGAAACCCTCCTGCTAGTCAACATATCTCCTTCCTCCAGCTCTACTTCCCCGGTTCTAACCCCCCACAGCCGACACCTCTTCTTGAACTGCTTCAGCTGCTCCCTTGCAACATCCGCAGGACCCTCCATAAGTTCGATTCCATAACTTTGACATCCCGTCTGGAGAGATGCCTGTAGTAACACGTTGCCCACCCCTGAGCCAAGATCGATGAGGAGAGAAGAGGAGTTAAGATGCGTAGCGGAGATAATGTCAGACGTAAAGCTGGGCATCAGCTCCCCATACACCTCGCTCGAGAAGGCCTCATAGCGGTTCAATTTCCCGATATTGGGTCCCACAGACCGCTGATAGGTCTCGTCTATTATCCTCAACAACACCTTCTCCGGTATACCTCCCGCATGTGTCCACGTGTGAACGGAAGACGTTAGTACGTTAGGAGGAGCCGGGAGGAATACGTCCGACGGGAGAGGGGGGTATTTAAGTGAGCGCAAAATGTGGTTGACGGTTTCGAGAGTGGAGAGGAAGAGTAAGCCATCGCGTCGACGGACGGCACGTTGAAGTATGCGGAGGTGATCTGGTCCGTTTGGGTCGTGAGGGGCATTTGAGATCTGTTGTGAGGCCCTTTGTGATGGACCGGTAGGGTCTGATGGGTCAGGTGGAGGTGAGGAAGGGGGCGAGGGGCAAGGGGGGTGAGGTGTCGTCAGATAAAAAAGCATTGGGTAATGTTCCGAATAGCGCTTTCTGCGCGGGAGTAAGGTAGCCTGTAAGATCGTGAGGAAGGACCACCCGAAAGATAGGGAAAGGACGCACAGTCGACGATAGTATACAGTGATTGTTCTAAACACATGATAGGGTTATAATGATCCTTGTCTTTAGGTACCAATAGTATAAATCTGCAGCACCACGGCCCAGTCTGAATACCACTCCACAAGAAAGTTGCGATAGAAAACTCACTGTTCACAAGCATTATTGTTAGGATATTCTAGTTCAGCGGTCGGGAAACTCTCGACCTCGAAATACTTGTCCTCCGGGTCGTTGAAGTTCCGGAAGTCTACGAAATAGTATCTATCAGCAACACGTCACGTACAAGCTACTGCGGAAAAGACAGACTTACAACTTTTATATGTCTTCGCCAGGCTCCGCACCACATCCGCAGCACTAACGAAATCCTCCCCGGGCGAGCCGTCTCCATCAGCCCACCACTCCCTCACCTGAACATTGACAGGGGGTGGAAATACCGAAGTAGAACGCGACCTATCAGAACGATAGATAGGCTCTTCAAGAACAACGCTCCTTTGTCTGCTGTCTCCTCTGGATGATGAACGCGAGGTATGTGTACTTGCACTAGCGCGTTTCCTAATCTTTCGCGGATGTGTCGGTTTCTTTGTAGCATCCGCTAGACTGGGGGTGCGCTGACGTTTCGACGAAGACGAGGCAGATACGGACGTCGCACGCGAGGGAGAAAGCGCGTCAGAATCATCTGTGAGCGGACTGGGAGCTCCAGATAGGGACCCGGGGGAAGACGGGGGTGGGTGAGAAGTGTCATGACACTGGGCTGTACGACCGCGTGCCTCTAGTTCGCGTAATTGAGCCTTCCATGCGTGTCGGGTTGTCACGCATATCTCTGGTACTGACATCTCCTCAGTGATTTTTCTCGGCTGGGGCCTGGTGTCGATGTGGCCGTGAATGACGCGAGGCATCTAACAATTATACGTTTAACATTAATGGCTCTCCGTGTCACGTGACCTTCTGACCCCCCGAACCAGTGTCCGCACACCTCTCCCAGCACGTGACCTCTCAAAGATCAAATTTTCTTGAAAGATAGAGCTAGGTACGAGACTACTAGTAGGATATCAGGGTACGCCCCAAGACATAATGTCAAACGACATACAAGATGAATCTTTGAAAAAGATAAAGAAGTCAAGAAAGCACAAGCAAGCACCCCGTGCGGAAGACCAGCCAACCGGAGCTGTTGATAAAAGTCTGTCTCCCGGACCCGCACCACATACACAAGTATATTGACACAGGACGAATGGGCCAGCTAAAAAGCAGAAAAGGGACAACAGGAAGAAACAACAGGAGATTTCCAACGATGAGCATATGATCCCGATCCCTGCCACCGACGTCGAGGAGCCGGCATTCATAGGTTCGTATCGCAGTTGTTCTCCTTACATGTCAGATATCCAACGAGCACCCAGGCACTGATAGACCACAACAGTCCTCCGACAAGAAAAAGGCCAAGAATAAGAAAAGCAAAGAGTCTTCCAAAGATGGATGGGCTACTCCTGTCACCGAAGCTGACCACCCAGCATCCATGGCCATAGGTATGCGGTATAGGTCACAGTTTAAGTCACTAGACATCTCACGACCACACCAAGATAACGACGAGCCCTCGGAAATGAAGGACAAGAAGAAGAAGCGGAAGAGACCCTCGAAAGAGGACATTACAGCTCCAGTTGCCCAGGCCGAGCCTGAAGAACCAATACCCATGGCTATAGGTGAGTATCACCCTCCCTTCTGCCACGCCGTTATTCAGTAAAGCTGTTCAACCAGACACAGAGGGACCAACACATTCCCCCCAAAAGAATAAAAAGGACCGTAACCGCAAGCGCGAACCCGACGCCAACGAACTCAGGCCATCCAAGAAGCAGAAGAAAAAGAAACGGGACAAGCTTGCAGGATCTGAATCCCAACCGTCCACCTCTACCACTCCCACAGAGGATACCCCAATCCAACCACCCATTCCCCAAACGGCCTCCATCACCCCCACCACCCCGCTGACGCTTCTGCGTTCCTCGAAAAGCACTCTATCACCATCCATACCCCTCCTTCTCTCCCACCTGTAACTCCTGTGACCTCCTTCGAGCAACTCCGCATCCCAGACGCTCTGAAGGTTGCTTTCAAAGACTTCAAGGAGCCAACTCCGATCCAGGCGTCTGCGTGGCCCCCGGCATTAGAAGGGCACGATGTAGTGGGTATTGCTGAAACGGGGAGGTATGTCTTGTTGATGATTTCCATTCTTGAGCATCGGTTGAATGTTCCTCACTGGGTTATTAACTTGGGACAGTGGAAAGACATTGGCATTCGGTATACCCGCTCTCGCTCGACTCATATCTTTACCCTCTACCAACACCGACAACCACGCCAAAAAAACCAAATCAAACTCAAAATCCACAAATTGTATATCCGTCCTGGTTGTATCCCCAACCCGCGAACTCGCCCTTCAAACTCACGATGCACTCTCCTCCCTTGGTGCTCCTTTGAAAATCGCCAGCGTTGCCGTATTCGGTGGGGTTGATAAAGCTCCGCAGATCAAGGCGCTCACGAGTGGGAATGGGGATGGGAGTGTGACGAGGATCGTGGTTGGAACTCCAGGGAGGATCCTAGATCTGGTCAACGAGGGTACTTGTGATTTATCGAGGTGTGTTCTCCGGGTTTCACAGGGTTAGTCGGGTGCTAATCTTTGCATCTTTACTCGTGATGTCAGGGTCAATTACCTTGTCCTGGACGAAGCTGATCGAATGCTCGATAAAGGGTTCGAGAACGACATTAGAGCGATCATCTCGCATACGATGCCAGGATCCGATCGTCAGACCATGATGTGTATGTCTCTTCATCCATCCATCGCCTGCATTGCTATCCCCATCAATGATACTGACTCCTTTATGACACTACCAGTCAGCGCAACCTGGCCCGAAGCAGTCCGCAGACTCGCCAGCACCTTCCAGCGGAACCCTGTACGCGTCACAGTAGGCAGTGACGATCTAACAGCTAACAGCCGCGTCGAGCAAATCGTAGAAGTATTTGACGAGCCTCGGGCAAAAGAGTACGTTTAAACCCTAGCCACCACCACCTACCGTCCATCATGCGTGCTGCATGGCTTTTGAAACATACTAACTAGTTCTTACTTTCGGTATCTAGTTCTCGCCTAACCAAAACCCTCAAAGCCCTCTCCCACAAGAAAACCTCCACGAAAGGCTCTTCAGATGCCCGCATACTCGTTTTCGCGCTTTACAAAAAGGAGGCATCTCGCGTTGAGTCCACTCTCCGTCAACTTGGGTACTCCGTTGGCGCTCTCCATGGTGACATGTCCCAGTCCGCGCGCATGGAGGCTCTCGAGAAGTTCAAGACGGGCGAGACAGGGTTGTTGGTCGCTACCGATGTGGCAGCTAGAGGACTGGATATTCCCAATGTGGGAGCTGTGATTAATTATACATTCCCTTTGACTATCGAGGATTATATCCATCGCATTGGGAGAACGGGTAAGTCGCTGTTGTAATCCGTATTTTTCATGAGGGTGGATACATCTGCAACCCCGGGCCTCCCTTACCCTTGGCCTCGCCTGCTTCGCTGACTGAATCCCGCTTACACTATCTCTTTATCGCCAACAGGTCGAGGCGGACGCACCGGAAAATCTATAACATTCTTCACTGGCGAGGGCCACGAACGAGCCCTAGCTGGGGAACTAGCCCGCGTGCTACGAGAATCCAATTTCGACGACATGGCGGATAGATTAAAGAAATTCCCGATGACGATCAAGAAGAAAGAGCATGGTTCGTATGGCGCGTTCTTCAGGGATGATATCACGGGTATCCCGACCAAGATTGTGTTTGACTGAGAACTTGGCGTGAGGAGCTGGAGACTAGAGGCTGGTGTATTATCGTCTCATCATGAAGTGGTCCATGGGAAACAGACATTCGACACATAGACAACGTAACTGGTTATATACTCACATTTTGGTATGACGGCCTTGAGTGGCACTGACAGGTTGTATGACATGAAGGACTACCATGCCTGTAATGCACCACAGTCCAGTGGAGTTAGGGACTACATACCGAAAAGAGGAGTAGTAATTGTCGGCAGGCCTTCAAGCGCCCTCTCACTTCAACACGACTTCGAGTCTGGTCTCGAACCGCCGAGCTTCTCGACGTCCTATTCGACGACGTTCCCGTTACTGTTTACGCCGCAACTGCCAAAGTCGCCACAGCTGCAAAACAGAGTAACGTTTATATCCAGGGCCCGAGTCGTTGGTTCATCTACCATACATCCATCCCACCCAGTAGCTTGAGCCTGTGTTTATCTGTCTCTGATCCCATACCCGAACCAGTGCAGCACGCCTCACCGCAACCGCGCAGCTTTCGTCATTTCCTGTCCTAGTCACTTTTTGATCCTAGACCAGCCAGCCAACAACGACCATGATGGGCCTATTCAGCCAGGCAGGATCCCATATCCGTAGGGCACGCGGTTTATCCGTGGAAGATAGGGCACCTGAGGATACTGAACCAGACGATACATCAATCCTGTGCGCTTTTTGCTTTCACTCTGCATTCTTCCTTCATCATACTATCCTTCCCCTTCTACAACTAACCCTTGACTTTTCCTCCCACTCATGGGCTTCACTGACCCTGACTACGAATCTAGAGACGATAATGAAGGCTCCATCATTACCAGCCTTATATCCCAACTTAGGTCTGTCTCAATTCGTCTCCTCGTACCTTTTCTCTCACTAAAAGACACTGCCCCCTTCCAGAGTCGGCATGGACCTCTCAAAGGTAACTTTCCCGACTTTCGTCCTCGAGCCTCGAAGCATGCTCGAGCGTATCACGGATTTTATGTCGCATCCGGACCTCATCTTTGGGTAAGGGCGTCTCATCGCCTCCTTATGTCATCGTGCCCTAAGCCCACACTGTTCCTTCGTGTTCTTCATGTCTTCGCGTGGCCCCGGTTCTATCACACTCCTGTCTACGTATCTACCTACCTCCGCCACCGTTATGCAATGAAGCTCGGATGGCTGTGTAGACCCCGAAGAAAGATTCATCCGTGTGCTGCAGTACTATCTTGCAGGATGGCACATCAAGCCAAAAGGTGTCAAGAAACCGTAAGTCCCCATTCACCATGCTGTACTCTACCAGGGTGTGCACGTCGTATACGTGCTGAATATTGGCGGTAGATACAATCCAGTCCTAGGAGAGTTCTTCCGCTGTCGGTATGTCTACTCGAATGGAACACGAGGGTTCTATGTCGCTGAACAAGGCAAGTCCTCTCCCCTGCGTTTCTCACCTGCTCCCGAACTAAATTGGACTATCGTAAAAAGTATCCCACCATCCACCGATCTCTGCATTCTTCTACATCTCACCTGCAAATCGTATCTGTATCGTCGGAGAATTGAGGCCAAAGTCCAAATTTTTGGGAAATAGCGTTTCGACGACGATGGAGGGCGAGAATCGAATAACGTTGTTGGGGGCACCTGGTGACGGAGGTGGGTTTCATTATTGCCTTTCATTGGCGAGTGTGGCTTGTCTCATTTTCCCTAACCTTACCCGCATGCGTGTGTGCGCCTACTCGCCATCTTCCGTATATTATCTCACAGATTACATCGTCACGATGCCTAACATGTACGCCCGTGGAATCCTCTTTGGCAAGATGGTCCTCGAGCTAGGCGACACCTGCGTCGTCAAGAATGAGAAACATGGACTGTACTGTGATCTTGAGTTCAAAACCAAGGTGAGTTTTGTCTTCCTTCCTTCCTTTGTTTCGTAGTCCATTGTTCTTTGCCTCATTGTGTTGGTTATCTCTAATCATGATGCCACACCAGGGTTTCTTCTCGGGCACGTACAACGCCCTCTCAGGACGTGTACACAGGGGTAGCTCCGATATTGGCGAAGTCTCAGGAAAGTGGAGTCACATTATGGAGTTCAGGAGTGCTAAGGTACGAGTCTAATTGACCTTCTCTCGTCGTCAGTACTCACGTCGGCTCTTTCCTCGTCCATCTTCTATCTTCTATCACAACAGAACGGAGGCAAACGTGTCCTCTTTGACGTAAATCAAGATGGACAGAATGTCGCTCCTAAGTTCGTTGCTCCGGAGGCTGAACAGGAGCCGTATGAGTCTAGACGGTACGTACCCTCCTCAACTTAGCTCAACCACGACCATCCCGGCCAGCTCGCTCCGCATCCAATTCCTTCCCTGCTGTCCTACTTCTATCATTATCACAACATCACAAACCCACTCACCCGACACCCAGACTGTGGCATAGAGTCACACAAGCTATCGAAGCCAAAGACATGGAGGCAGCCACAGGAGCCAAATCTGCCATCGAAGATGCCCAGCGCGAACTCCGTCGCCGTCGTGATGAGAACGGGGAGACGTTTGTGCCTAGGTACTTTGAGCTAAGGGAAGGGAGGTGGGTGCCAAAGTTGAGGTGAGTTGTACGACCTTGCTTTCCGCTCTCTTAGTCGGATCGTTCATGGCGGAACTGATGTGCTCTTTCGGTTCAGCATCCCACGAGATTCCTCAGATGCAGCAATGGAGGCAGTAGAATCGTGGATATGGCCCCATGCCTAAATATCCTCGTCGCTAGCTAGAATCCATAACACATTGTAGGTGACCTTGGGTTTCACTCCAGACCGAGACCCACCCACGTAATTACCTTCAACCCATTCTTACCAGCTCCAGTTTATCTCACACCAGTTACACAACTAATGCACCTAGCGGTTTGTACCTTGTAGCAGCAATTGAAGGGTATATAAAACGACCATGATTTCCAAGTTAGAAATGCGAGATGATGTGGCGGGGATTGTATGATAGGGACAAACAAGAGAAAATTTGAGATCCATAAGAGGTATGATAATGTGATATCTGGAGCAACGAGAGAACGAGACGGAAAAAAATCGAAATCAAAGCAGACCAATCAATTAGATCAGACGTATATCCTTGTTATGGAAGACCGAACCCCAAGGCAGATATTCCAAGAAGGCATAAAATGTTAACAACATCCTGCCATGTCTCACCTACGACCACCATCCATCGCCATCCACGGTAGGCGTGAGGGAGACAGTACTAGGCGTAGGTGAAGCCACGGACCGGGTTCTATATGACGAAGTCGGTCCTGGTCTCCGCGCATACGGTGCTGTAGGTCCGAGATTGGGATGCTGTTGTTTAGGCGCATGCATCGAGTCCCATACAGAAGATGACTGTGGAGGGGTATCGCTGCGCGGCTGTTGGGAATCGTTGACGTGTCCGACGGGGGTAAGTGAACGATCTCCGCCGTAGGCGGTGCTGGCGCGTGAATCAGGGCGTGGAGGCGAGGTGTTCTTCGTATGCACAGGTTTGCCGTACGAAGGTATGTTGGTCACACTGAGCAGAGCCTGTGACTTGACTTTGCGGAGCTCGGCTTCAAGACGGTCTACTTGAGCTTCAAGGTTAGAAACCTGGTCTCGGAGCTTGTATTCACGATCCTGTGTGTCATTAAATAACAAATCCAGCAACCATGACCGCAACATACCTTGACCAATCGATCTTCGGCCTCTTTCTCTTCAAGTTGCAACTTCGCGAGCGAGTAATCGGCGTCAAGCTGTACCTGTGACTGCTCCACTTGATCTAGCTTATTTCTTGTGAACTCTAAATCACCCTCGTACTCCCGCGCACGTCTCTCCCACTCGCTCGCGCGCTGCTGTGCTTGTACGAGATTTTGTTTAGCAGCATTCGCCGCACGCTCGCTGTTCGCAGCCCGAATCCCTTGATCGCGTAGGCGTTTCTGAAGAGCTGCATGCTCTGACTCGACCTGTCGCTGCTGATCACGTACATGTCTGAGCTCGTCTTCGTTGGTCTGGGAGTTCGTAAGCGCCTCTAGTTGCTCGGCAACGCGGCTAAGCTCATCCCAGTGGCTCTGTTGAGCAATCAGAGATTCGTGCTCTTGTTGCAGGAGCTTGAGCGATTGTGCGGTTAGCTCCCTCTCGTGTACTGCCATCTTAACTTCAAGCTGAAGATCGCCGAGCTAGGTATGCGCATTAGACAAATTGCATGTAAAGCAAAGTAGGTAAAAGCTTACCTGAGTTTTGAGATTCTGCTCCTCAGCAGCTGCTTCCTTGTTCGATTTCTCCAGGTCAGCAATACGCTCTTGATTTGACTGAGCAGCAACATCAGACGTCTTGAGCCTCGCCAGACTTTGTGAGAGCGCATCCTCGAGCTCTGAATTGCGAAGTTCAAGTGCTGAGAACTCAGAGGCTTGCGTGGCCATCGAAGTTTGGAGTTCTTCCATCTGCGCACGTAGCCTCTCACGCTCGCTTTCGACGTCCTTGAGTCGATCACTCAAGTTGTCTTTCTCAACACGGACTTGACCATGTGCTCCGCGCGCTTTGGCAAGTTGTACCTGAAGCTCGTTATTCGCAGCCCTGAGCTTCCGAATCTCCTCTGCGTCACACTTCGCGATATCCTTTGATATTGCGAACTCTGCATGGGCAGTTTGCAGCACGTTCACAGCAGTGGAGAGAGATTCGGGAAGGGCGCTGAGACCATCTCTGAGTTCTTGCTGGATGGAGTTTTGGAACGCGATGAGCTCGTCTTTCTGTACTAGTGCCGAATTCTGGCCAGTCGCGATGCATTCGACGGTGGTCTGGAGGAGGTGGAGTGCGGAGAGGAGCGCTTCGGTGGTCTCTGTGGATGTCGACGATGATGACGGTGCTGAAGGCTCCTTCGCAGACTCGACTGCGTGCTTTAGTTCTTCGAATTGCGAGGGAAGACTGGCCATAACAGCAGCCAAGTGAGCATGTCTGGCCGCGAGGTCGTCGTTCTGGGCAGACAAAGATGACTGAGACTCCGCCAAGCTGTCGAGCTTGGGTACCACATCACTGACAGACTGTAGTAGGCCAGACACACTCTCAGTGACCTTGCCTGAGACCATATCCACATTGAACGCCTTGTCACGAACTGCAAGGCGAGAGTCTAGGCGCTCAACGACGAGATCGGCCACTTGTTCTTTGATCTCATGGGCATCAATCGGCGCAATGACTCTGCGAATTTCAGAAGTGAGCTGCGCGGTAATTGCATTTGTGTCCAGTGGGGAGTGGGCTAGGCCGGGTAACAAGGGAAGGAGGCTCTCCACGATGAGACCTGCTGTTTCGCGCTTATCTGCCGCGAGATCAATGAGTTGCTCAATGTTAGGCTTGACCGCCTGACTAAGTCTCGCAGTGAGCATATCATAATCGACTATCTCCGGGCGCAAAGCGTTTAAATGAGGATTGAATGCGTTCACGATCTCCTCAATGAACGAGTCTCGTTCATACCGATCAGCAAATGGCCGAGAGCGTATATCCAACTTGTTTGAAAGCTGACCAAGTGTGTTGAGGATGACCTGGAGATTGCGGTGGCTGATCTGATCTATGATAGGGGCGATGTCCATGCTGTTCAACGGCGCAGAAGCTGATTGTTGCGTTTGCTCAATGCGGGAGAGTGCCTCACGTAGCTCGGCCTGCAGAAGCAAAAGACTTTCGGCGCGACCTTGTTGCACGACATCGCGAATGAGCTCCAGGTCCAGCTCGCCACGAGCGTCCATTTGACTATCGTCTAGACCCCGTGCCGCAGACTCTTGAAGTTGCGTACGGAAGAGGGCGACGACCTCCGTGATCGCGTCCTCGGTGGTAGGGCTGATGGAGGCGCCAGCTGCACCCGCTCGAGACTTGGCAAGCTCCGAACGAAGTATCTGGAACTTCTCGTCCAACATTGCCTCGATCTTGTCTTCCAGAGCCTGTGCCTCGAGACGCTTAGTGAGGTTTATAGCAGGTATCGACACATTGGAGAGCGACGAATTGTGTGCACTGTGCAAGGCAGGCAACGACGAACGGCGCTTAATAGCAGGCGTGAAGATATCTGGTGACTCGAAGCTCTCGCGCTTGAGTCCAGGATCCGTGACGAGACGTGCGCGAGACATGTTGGAAGACATGGCAATCGGTGGCACTGCGAAGTCATCGAGGGAAGGGCGCTGCGCGTGTTCGAATACCTCGCGCTCGCTGAGCCGAGAGCGGACAGTACGCCGTGTTTTTTCGTCTCCTACAAGGGCTTTGAATACACCTGCGGGGACAGTATTGCTCGACGTTGGGTTTTTGAAGTCCAAAGGGATGGGTGCACGTCTCGGTTTCACGGGAGGAACAGGGGGGATCTGGTTTCCGTCGTTCTCGGGCTCCTCAGCGTCATTATCAAGCAAATCTTGCCCAAGACCAGCGTCAAGCTCCATCTCCTCGGGCTCTGCAGTATGAGGCAATGGAACTGTCGGGAACCCAGAGAACGTGAGTGCTTGTAATGGACCACCCCCACATGGAATTCCTGCAATCCTGATACCCGAGGTGATGTAGGTGCAGACCGACGGATACTGCGCGGTGTGTTGCCCACCGGTGGGAACCGGAAGGATGCCATGTTCTCCTTGCCACTGTCGTGGGCCTCGTTGTCCGACTCGGTCGTATGCGAACCACGACGCTGTCTCTTTTCTCTGCCTTGCTGTGCACGTGAAGGCGACGCCTTGACAGGAGGAGCGGGGAGGGGACGCGAAGACTCCGTAACGGGGAAAGTGAATTGTGGTACACCTGCAGGAGGGCGGAAGGTGAATCCAGTAGGTTTGAACTCCAAGGCTGCCGCGTTGAGTGGCTTGCCAGACGAGGGCAAACGAGTGTGACCTAGCGTCGGCACCGGAGGCGGAGGTGGTCCATCGAAGGATCCCCAGGACCCTGATCCCGTGCTGGGACCGAATACGAATGGCTTAGCATGCGGGTTCAGGGTGCCTGACGAAGAAGAGACGATAGGCGCAATGTGCTCGGAGTCAGATCGAGAATGTGCCAATGCTGGATCATACACAGTGAACTGTCCAGAAGGACCTCTGGAGTGAGGAAGAGGTGGCAAGGGCCGACGTCCCGGTGTTGATGTCGACGTGGGACCAAGAGGGAAATCGAGTAGATCCGTGCCAAGGAAAGTTGCTCTTTGTTCTACGTGCAATCCGTCTTCGCTCGGATTTGAGATTGAATCGTAGTCGCGGCGAAGAGGTATGCCGAAAACACTGGTCGGAGGAGCAGGGAAGTTTGGTAATCGTCTTGGTGTCTCGATCTCTTGCTTCCTTCTTCGAAGTATACGACGTTGCATTCTCTCCTGACGAGCTCGCTCCTCGTCAGAGGGATTCGACCATTCACCAATACTCTCCTAGCAAAGGTCAGCACATGCAGAGAAGGTGTGTAGGAGACGTCGCAGCCCACCTCATCATCTGACTCGTCCAAGCGCAAGTCCTCTGATCCCGTCCACTCATCGGCAGCTTCCTCATCCAAATCATCAATGGTCGGATTGCCCATAGGACCCCGAATGGGCACAATATCCACTTGCTCACGCATAGCTTCATCATACACACCGCCGACAGACCGCAATGACAGCGTGTTCGATAATCTCGAGACATGTCTAGAATGGAGTCTGCTCTGTGCGACAATGGTAGTCCCGTCAGGCTCAGTGCTGCCCCGGCTGTCAGGTCGAGCGAAGCCTTCCCCATGCTTTGCAGCATTTTGTTCCATGTTTCCGTCGGGATCCACCTCCTCCCCTTGTGGCTCTTCCTCTTCTGGTATTTCCAAGCCAAATCCACATACGAAGTCTGGTCGGCTGCTTCCACGGCTGATACTAGGAGGAGCAAGAGCTGGTATAGACATGGGCACACGACCCTGTGGTGCGTGAATGCCCTCAATAGGAGCCAGGACACGAAGTTCAGCATCCTGTTCGATGCTGTCGGATCCCAGGATGGCACTTGGACCGAAGGGGTTGAACGCGGACGTAGGGTTGTAGACGGCAGGTTGGATAGGGTGTGAAGGGTGAGCGAGGGAAAGACTGTAGCCATGCCTGTTTTGCAGTCTGGGTGGTCCTTGCAAGCCAGGGGAAGGGGTCAAGTTGAACGGTGGTTGAGGTGAACCTGACAATGAATTTGAGGCAGAAGCATTCTGCGACTGCTGTAACTTGTTCAATTTGAAATAGAGTAGTGACGGATCTGCTGGGGACGATATCTGTGGAAGATTAAACATGAGGATTGCATGCTGTGGACGTCATCGAGGTCATTACCGAAGCAGCACGAGCATGCGGGGCATGGGGAGGCAGTGAACCACCTCGCTCAACGCCCAATTTCTCCAACTTTTCTTCGATAACCCGGCGCTTCAGTGCATCCCAGGCCACCTATGATCACAATACTCAACATAATACCCGAAGTCACGGATACGTGGACATACCTTGCCAGGCAAGAAGACATCAATGGTATTAGGAACGCTATACCGCCAACCATCCGGAGGGTATGCCTCTACACTTCCTATTTCTGGTGGTGATACTTCAGGCTCATCATGGCTCGTCGTCGGCATGGGAGTACGGGCCCACGAGTGCCGTGCAGGCGGCTGGTCCTCGGCACCAGGTATTGTTTCTACTGGTAAGTTGACGACCACTTTTTTCCCTTTCTGGGCAGCAGGTGGAGGCGGAGGAGGTAATGGGCTGTGTTTACGACCAGGACCTCCCAGCGGCGCTTTTGGCGGACCTCCTGCACTGACACTAAGTGTGCGTCTGTTTCTAGGGATGAACGGCTGGCCAAAAGGCGGCATCATCGGAAAACCTTGACCAAGAGGCGTTATGGGGATGGCAGACTGTGGCGGAAAGCCAGGGAAGTGTGCAATACTTGAGTGACCTTTGTGATGATGGTACGTGGGACGGCCGGGTGCATTTGGAGGCTGCTGTGGAAAAAAGGTCTGCATAGGTGTCTGCAGAGGGAGAGGAGCGATCTGGAACGGAGGAGGATGGTAGCTCTGTTGAAGAGAAGTTGGGAGACCAGGTGAGAACATTGCCTGTCTCCCGTCAAAGGGCTGCTGCATGTTGAGAGAAGGAGGAATGCTGAGACGAGGAAGGGGCTGCCTCGGTTGTGAAGCCATTAAGTATTATGTGCTGGAACTTGAATGGCTACCGGTGGGTATTGGCGCGTTGAATACGGTATCACCGTCACCTGAAACGCGGGATCAAAGCACTGTGTCTAGATATTATAGTGCAAGAAAATGGTGGGTATCGAACAATGCAAGAACCGAGGGTGAGCAGTCGCTGCCAGTGAGCGCGTATGTCGATGGGGACGAAAAGGCCCTGACCACACAGAAGAAGCCGCAAAGAAAAGGTGACCGGGAGGAAGAGACTCGTCTCCCACGCGTCTCCTCATACAGTATTCATTCAAAACTCAGGTGATCCGTCAAACATCAGAACGTGCAAACACAACTCGAAGTCTCGAAGACGTAAGTTACAAAGGATCAAGGAGCGTAGCGTGAAATGCATGAGAGCCTTTGGAGGTATACTGATACACGGAAAAATGGCAATCAATCATTCTCCGTACATGTCATCGTCATCGTCCTTGTCCCCGTCCGAGTCTGACTCTATCTCGATGTACTTCTGGGCCTTCCCCCTAGTGGCGCGTTTTGGCGCAGCAGGACGTGCCTCTACCGCGTCGCTCATCATGGCTTCGTCGTCCTCGCTCTCGACCTTCTTCGCTGCAGGCTTCTTGGCAGCCGCAGGTTTACTCCCCGAAGCCTTCCGTGCTGCAGGTTTCTTGGCTACTTCTGTAGGTCCAGCAGGCACCTTGTCAAAGAAATCAGTCACCGTCTTTTTCTTCTTAGCCGCGGGCCGGATGTACACTTCGTCGTCGCTGTCATCGTCAACCATAGGTCTTGTGACGTGTGAGATACCCATTGTCCAGACAAAACAGATAGACGTACGACTTCCGTTTCGGCGCGTCCTCGGATTTGGCCTTGCCTTTGGCATTCGCCTTGATGGCAGGCGAATCAACCATTTCAATATCCGAATCTGAGTCGATCTTGACAGGTTTCTTCCCTGCAGCCTTCTTTTTCACTGGCGCTTCCGAAATATCCACGTCCGAGTCTGATTCTGCCTTTGCCCGCGCCGTCTTGGCTGGCGCCTTCTTGACCGGCGCCTTCTTAGGAACCGGAGCAGGTTTCTCGTCGTCGCTCTGGATTTTCGACGGCCCAGCAATTGGTTTTGGTTTGGGCTGTAATTCTACCTTCTTCTTTGCTGCGGGCTTGGTAGGCTTGAAGTCGTCCTCCGAGTCATCGGAGCCAAAGCCTTTACGTCCAGTAAGCGACTTTCGGTGTTTGAGGGTAGTTTGTTTCTTCTTGATCTTCTTGCCGTTAACGTCAAGCAATGTCTTGTTGTCGAAGTCTTGGCATGATTTCTGACCATGATACTGAATTGTCGGGGGGACTAGCAGATCGGAAGTGTGTGCTTACCTCCCACTCCTTCAAGAAGTTGTCCAGGTCGTCATTCCAGATCGACATAGGGGTGCGTTCGAGCAACACAAGCAGCTCCGCCTCTTTGTCCGCTGCTTGTTGCAAGAGTTTCTCGATCTGATAAATTACTCCGTTTCACAAGACCATAAACACACCCCATCCAAGGTCCAATAACGTACCTTCTCCCTGGTCAAACTCCAGATAGGCATTCCTAACAAGTAATCATAGTCCGTTGCGCCGGGGACATCCTCAGCCGCAGGCTCGTCCTCCTCTTGGTCCATCTCCTCAGTCTCGCCCACAGCTTTGGCTTTAGCGACTTTAGGGAACGGACGGAACTTGAGTTTACGCAGCTCGGCCATGAGGTCAACTTTCTTGCGGTTGGACACAACAAGCTGTTTGTCGACTATCATCTTGACGAAACGTGCCTGGTTGGACAGTTTCTCGAACTGTAATTGCAGCTCGTTGGCCATGAAGTCCTATGTGACCCACCCCGTCAGCAGTCAGAAGTACACACTTCGTCCTTGACGTGCCTTTCGCTTCTGATAAAATGCCAGACGACGAGGGTAGAATTCTTCGATGATCTCTTCGGGCGATCCATACTTCTGAATCTTGCCATCGAAGTTGAAACAGATCATGTTGCTCGTATTGATCTTGCTCGTCAACTTGAAGAACTCAACCAGACCCTGCTCTTCCGCCTTCTCGAGGTCCTTGGCAGCCATGGTAATGACGAAGTGGATATTGACATTGTCATGGTGTTCTTTGTAGTCCTGCCCATCGTCGTTAACCGGATTACGACAACACCCAAAGGAGATGGCATTGTTACCTTGATAACACCATCCCCCTTCTCCCCAATCATGGCCTCCAGCTCAGCCTTGTACGTCTGCGTCCACTTGTGGATGGGCAATTCGGTGATCTCAACAGTCGTATCGTTGATCTTGCGCACCACACCAGTAACATCGTACTTGTGATCGCCAACTTTTTTGATTGTACCTTTGAAACCTCGCCACCATGGGAGCATTGGGAGCATTTCTTCTCCGGCCATCAGACGACGAAGGTTGGCAACGATGTCCAGGGGATTGTAGGAAGGGATAGTAGTGCTCCAACCTGTTCACCTCCGATCAGTACCACACACGAAAAGCAAGATTGCTAGACAATTACCTGTACCAATACCTTCGGCGCCATTAACAAGCACCATGGGGATGACAGGCATATAATACTCCGGCTCAATCCAATCGTTATCCTCCTTCAAATACGTCAACAGCGGCCCATCATCAGGGTGGAACATAGACCTCGCGAGTGGGGCCAACTCGGTAAAGATATACCTCGCCGAAGCGTGATCTTTACCACCCATATCACGTGTACCATACTGACCATTGGGCAGCAACAAGTTCAGATTGTTCGAGCCGACATAGTCCTGGGCGAGGTTGACAATGGTCATGGTGAGCGAAGCTTCACCATGGTGGTAGGCAGCAACTTCAGAGATATAACCGACAAGCTGGGCAACTTTAATTTCTTTCTTGAGTTTGCGTTTGAAACAACCCCAGATGACTTTTCGTTGGCCGGGTTTGAGGCCGTCGGCCACGGAGGGTATGGATCGGACGTTGTCAGCCATCGAGAACAGGATGAGTTCCTTGTTAATGAAATCAGAGAACGGGATTTCATCTATGTTATGATCGAGGTAAGTCCCAGCCTGCAGGAGTTGAGTCACGCATCCCGAGCGCTCGAGGTTATGCAGCTTACCTTGAATTGACGTAGCCATTCTTTCCGCTCGTCTGCTTTCTTCTTGCTGAATGCCAGGTCGATAAGTTGCTTGTCACCTTCTTGGGTGGAGGCAAATGGAATCATATGCTTCGCCATATTGCTGAAGTAATACCGAGCATCCGCATCATTGCTTGTTCCGAGACCCTGTCGTGTGTTCTCTCAATGCAGGTAAAGAGATTGCTCAGGCACAAACAAACCTTGTAGTACTTTGAGTCCCACTTGTGCGAGTCCGCCGTATTTTCGAGCCACTGCTCGTACTCCGGGATCGTGAAGAAGTCAATACGCTGCTTGCCTTTGCTGACTCGCACGATGGGAGTGACGAATTCAACCAGGAAGTTCGGAATCTTGAGCAACGAAGGGTAAAAGTGATCTAGGAAGTTAATTAGGAGCCCCTTGATATGGGAACCATCGTGATCCTACAACATTACGTTCCCTCAGATGTTCGTGAACTGCGAAAGACTCGAGCAATGAACGCGAACCTGATCCGTCATAATCATCAACCGGCCATATCGCAGACTGCTGATGTTCATGTACTCCTTGTTATGTTGCAGACCCATGATCTTCTTGATATTTTGGATCTCCTCGTTCTTCATGATCTGATCGTGCTTGGCTTCTCGCACGTTGAGTAGCTTTCCGCGCAAGGGGAAGACACCAAAGTTATCACGTCCAACGACACCGAGACCAGCAACAGCAAGAGCCTTGGCGGAGTCTCCTTCCGTCAAGATGAGAGTGCATTTTTCAGCGTTCTTTGTGCCGGCGTTGTTGGCGTCAGCCAGCTTGGTAAGACCGGTAAGGCTATCAAATGGTTAGGAAAGGGTTACAAATACGTCACAGCGACATACCGGTTGCGCTTCGTCCCATCCGTCTTCTTGATCTGCTGGTCCGCCTTGAACTTTGCCCAATTCAGCACGTTATCAATAATCGAGGATTTCAGAACTAGTAGACGCTGTCAAATCTTGAAATCGCTGAACCAACATGTCAACTGACCTTTCTTCATAAAGTCTTCAGACAGAACTGGCTTCGTGCCAAACTTGGATGCGGTTAAGGTCAGGGTCTCTTTCGTCTGACTGTCGAAGGTGGGGTTCTCGATGAGGGCGTTAACGAAAATCCATATGTGGTTCTTGATCTGCGTAGGTTTAACCTTCGCGCCCTTGTTCTTCTTCTCAATGGCAGTGATGAGATTTTTGGCGACCTGGTCAGCTATGAGCGTGACATGTGTGCCACCCTTCGTCGTGGCAATCGAGTTGGCGAAGGAGACTTGTTGGAAGGCGCCTTCCGAGACAGCGAAGGCAACTTCCCAACGTGGACTAATTTGTTCGTATATCATCATCGTTTTCACCTGCGCCGCACCTCCAGAAGTCGCAGCAGCGTCAGCTGCGGCGGAATCGAGGTACATGTCGACATATTGCTTGAAGTTCTTGATCTTCAAGCGTTCGTCATTGAGATAGACCTTGACGTCCCTGACTGTACCAGCCATATCATAGACACGTTTCTTGAGAAGGGACACGGTGTCCTCGTCGATCCTCTCCATTCCGAAACGCTTCAGGTCAGGCCTGAACGTGACCCTCGTGTATTCTTCTCCTTTGCTGTTCTTCGTGATCTTGGCGCTGCCGCATTTACTCATGTTCTCTGTCCATGTCTGCTTGTACTTCTGGCTCGAGTTCTTGTCGGCGGTGTCGACAGTGAACTCGTGCGAATAGATGTTGGCAAGTTTTGCACCATAGCCGTTACGACCACCCGTGAGCTTCTTTTCGTCGTCGTCGTAGTTAGAGGACGACAGTAGATGTCCAAAGATGAGTTCAGGGATGTATATTTTCTCCTTGCTATGCATCTCGATAGGTATACCGCGGCCATTATTGTAGACGGATATTGTGCCTTCCTCTACATCAATGTTGACTTTGAGCGTATCCATGTTAACATCGTTGATCTTACGAACGATAAAGTGAGGTCAAATGCATCTTATAATTGCACACATACCTTGTTATCTGCCGCATTGACGAGAATTTCATCCACGATCTTGAAAAAGCCGGGGACATACTTGACGTCCCTAAGTACCATGCGCTTGGTCTCGGAGTCATACGTCCACATCGACTGGGTAATAGTCTCCACGCTTCCAATATACGAATCAGGTCGTTTCAGAATGTGCTCGAGTTGAGTTAGCTGGCAGACAAATCATTCATACATCATGCATCACTAATTGTCGAGCCACGTGAACAACAGGCTCGCACCTTGGTATACGTTTCCGATGCGGTCTTCTTCTTTCTGTTAGTCGCTTTGGCGAGCCTCATTTGAGCTGGACTTTCGTTCCCGGAGTCATCATCATCCACGTCGACGTCCGCAATGCTCTCGTCTGCATTGTCGTCCTTGGTGGCAAGTACTTTTTTCTTCGGGGCCGTTTTCAACTTTGGCGCAGCCTTGGTGGTCTTTGACGCTGCTTTCGCAGCAGGCTTGCTCTAAAGACAGCGCGTGGCATGATCGACGTGATTAGACCTGGCAGACAAGAAAGTACAAAGCCACTAACAACCTTCTTCGCCACAGGCGAATAGTCGTCGCTCTCACTACCAGAGACGTTGTTAAGGTCGAAGTTCTCAGCCTCGGACGAGCTCATCGTCGAAAAACGCTTTCTACTATGATCAAGGGTGATTCGTTGATAGGTAAGTCGCGGTGCTCGAGACGCGTTCTGGATAAACACGGTGCAGTTGGATGACACGTGACTCAGAAAGAATGTGAATGAGTGCGAAACTGATCGTATAATCATAAGTCAAAGCTAGTCAAGTCTGGCTGGCCAAAACCATCATATTTGATCTCCGACAAAGGTTGTAACTGATATTGAAGCTCCGCACACCATGTCCCTAAATTTGTACATAGCTTCGGATTGGCGCCACCACGAGATAAATGACTTGGATAATAATTTATGACGATGCAGCGCCACCGTGGCCATGATGTCACCGTGTGATGGTAATACCCCCTGTGATGTCCCCCTTCTGGCATCCAGGTCTTGCACCAGATCAAACACAACCCCTCCAGCCCTGGGTCGTTATGAACAACTTATTTGAAGAGTTCCGCTCTACTGTGTGGGGCAACAATGATGTCTTCAAAAGGTCCCAGACTGTTGATGTCGACGGAAAGCCTTACTCCTTTGACTACCTCAACTTTGGCAACTATCTCCCAGCATTGAATGGCATATGTCCTTTAATACGATCCAAGTTTATGATCGTGCGCGAGGAATACATGCTTGCAATGAAAGCCTTGGAAGAAGCCCCATATCAACATGGCGCTGCCGTCCTGGGGCAAGCTGGCATTGGTGTGGAACCAACTTCTAGTATCTGAGTCTGAGTCCCTCAACTGAATTTGGATTCAGGAAAGACATTCTTCCTCATATATGCCCTCGTCGAGCGTCTTCGCAAAAAACAACCCACTGCCTTTCAATATTTTCATTGCAAGTACTTTCTCTTCACTCAGAATGGCGTCACCACCCATTCCACATGTGATGATGAACCACTAAGGTCGTGGCATGGGATATGGGCACTGTCGGATTCCAGTGATGCAACCATTCAACCGGCTTGTGCGTTTCTGGGTGTTCTCGGTGTTCGCACCATCCAGGCCACCTACCCAGACTTCGAGCGTTGGAAGGAATGGACGAAGCAACATCAGGCAGGCCTTTACATCATGGATAACTGGACGTTAGAAGAATTTTCTGCTCTCGCGTATGTATTGTCTATGCTACTCAGGAGAGGGTATTTCAAGTTGTATTGACAATTTATTAGTACTGTCTCAGCACTTGATGTTGATCGCATGCGGCATCTTGCACATCAATGGGGCCCCTCTCCACGTTACCTGTTGAGTATATTCAATGGAAAGCGGAGCGAACCTGCCTTTCAACAATATATTGACGCTGCTGCCTCATACTTCGTCTCGAATTCTCGACAAGTCATAATCAGCTTACTCCTCCTCAACCTTTCTCTTGCGCAGGCTGATCTATCCTCATTGATATTCACCCGACCAAAGCGAGACGAGTCTGGTAATTTCCTCCGAATGCAATGTGAGGTTTATGTGCCGACTGCAAGGTTCACCCACGCTATCGCTAGAGCCCTATTGAAGCGGGATGCACCTACCAGGTCACAGTTTTTCTCGGCAACAAATGAGCATGCCTCCATGAGAGGCACTGCAAGTTACATCTTTGAACAATGGGTCCATGCTTGCTTCCTTTCGGGGGTCAATGTGGACTGTACCTGGTTAAACGCCGACTCCAGTAATGCCAAATCACTACCGCGAACTCTAGCCACCACTCGCCCTTCCCAACTCATCAGCACTGATACTGAACTCGAAACCCAAAATCCACCTTTCTACTGGCGTCCTGTGTCGAGTAACTTCCCTGGAATCGACGGGCTTCTCCGTCGTGGGGATGATGTCTACGCTATTCAATGTTCAATGTTCAAAAGGCACCAGAGCCCACTGGAAGGTTTGCGCATGCTTCAGGAAATTATAGGGAAGCACCGTGGACTATCCTGGAGGGTGATCTTCGTCGGGCCAAGCAAGTCACAGGCAACTGAAGCGGCTATGCCACATGTAACACTGACAGAGGGTGTGGACTCTTCGAGGAAGAGGACGAGGGAAACGAACGTGAAGTACATCCCAGTTGGCGTATGTGAACTCCCGATCATTCCAGAATGTCACGACGAGAACGAGTTGGATAAATTACTTAAACAACTGGTGTGTGGGACCATGAATTTCGTTTGCGGAGTTGCTTACTATCTAGTTGATCGACTTAATGTTTTCAGGGACCAAGCACCATTTCCTTATCACGATGGCAATGAAGCCCACTATCAAGGGGAGCATCAGACGATGGAAGAATTGGACAACAGGGAAGTATCAGGCCATGGTGACACTAGCAAGGGAGACGCCAAGTCTGGTGGCAGCGGACTCCTTCTATTTGAGACCCAGTCGACTCCTTTAAAATTTGCATGCATGTATTGTCCTTGTATCTATTTTGTAAAGTTTGTTAGACGTCTACAGTATGATGCCTTGAGTACTTTCTTATATGCCTAGCCTAGCATGTTATATTTTCGAATAGCTTTACAATGAATGAGTCACATTGGGAGAAAGAAAATTCGCAAAGGCGAGCGCCACTGGCGGTAGTAACATAGTTGAATCAATCCGTACATTCCCCCACAGTACCATGCAAACAATCCAGCCTGTGGTCTACAGACCACCAAAGCCTCACGGCCGCGCTTTGATATTGCTGACGATCAGACTCTGCTCAAAAACGCATCAGTCAAGTTCACAGCGAGAATGTATCACCACATTGACCTTATACGCCTGTACATCGCCTTTGAACTTCGACACAGTCCCGTCCGCACACACCCAGAGCTGACGCCAAGTGAGTATTCCCACCTCGAACAATTTCGACAGCCTTACCTCTTTTGCGACAGTCGTGATGAACCGCTCGTCGTGAGAGATGATGATGACGCCTCCGTTCCACACGTTTAGCGCAGCCATCAATGCATCGAGACCCTGTGGGACAATCAATCACCATTATAAGGGTAGGCTGCTCGTGACGGCTACCGACCTCGATATCGAGATGGTTAGTAGGCTCATCGAGTAACAAGATATGCGGGTTCATCAGTGACAGCGCTGCAAATGCCACGCGAGATTTTTGACCTCCGGATAGAGTACCAATCAGTTGTAACCTGTGAAAACAACGAGCTTTAGACAAGGAAACCCATTTAAAACAGAACAAACGCACCCTGTCATTCCACTAATCTGGAAATTGCCAAGGTGACCTCTATATTCTTGTTCCGTCTTTCCAGGAAACCTCGAAGCCAAAAATTGGACGGGAGACATCGTCGCATTTAGTGTGTCGACGTGGTGTTGCGAGAAATAGCCTCTGCGCAAAAGGTAAAGCTTAAGTCCCGATGCGGTAGAGCCCACTTACATCCGTAGTCGACCGTTCCTGTTGAGGTCCCCACCTAACGGGCGTAGTTCACCAGTCAAAAGCTTGATGCTGCAATACCTATCAGCGTGTTTGACCATAGAACCAAATGTTAGACCCTCACAGTGTCGATTTCCCGGCTCCGTTCGAACCTACTATGGCTATCCGTGAGTCCAGGCCAACGTCTATGTCGACATTTTTGAGAATGATTTTTTCTGAAGTATATCCAAAGGTAACTGTTGATAGCTGGAGCAACGGTGGCGATATCTTATCAGTTTCCGGGAATCTACAACGCTTTTGTCAGCGACCGTTCTGTGCGAGACAAGAAGGGCAAACGAACTTAAATGACTCGGTCTCGTCTGCCTCTGGTGGTTGGAGATCTGGCAGCTAAGGCACTTTGGTTAGCAAAGCTCGTCCGTCTGGCACGAAGGGAGGAACTATCCACCTTCTCCAACATCTTGATCCTCATCTGAGCCTGCGGAGCTGGAGTTTCACATTCGGTCAACCATGCGACCGAAAGAATATCCAGAGAGACTTACCCCGATTAGCGTTATACTTCCACCTGTCAATAAACGCCTGCAAATGTTTGCGATACTCCATCTGCGTCTCGTATTCTTTCCGCATGTTACGATCCCGTTCCGACTTCGTGGAGTAGAACTGAGAAAAGTTCCTGTGGGACAACAGCACGTGAAGGCACCACCACGGAATCAGCGAGCGTCATCACTCACCCTTTGTAATAGTCCAGTCGTCCCGAATGTTGGTGGACGATGTCAGTGGCAATAGCATCACTGCGAGATCCGTCAATTCGTGGAAGGGCGTCGGAATCTACAACATCAACTCACAGGAATGCACGGTCGTGTGACACCACGAGTAATGTTCCGGGCCACGTCTGAAGATAATCTTCCAGCCATGCCAATGCGTTCAAATCGATGTGATTGGAAGGCTCATCGAGCAATAACAAAGCTGGCTGCCAAGCTGTTAGCGGAAGTGACGAGAGGTGTGTTAGAGTGGGTCGTACCTTTACAAACAGCGCTCGTGCAAGCGCCAGACGCATCCTGCATCAAACATATTCAACGCATCCTGGTTAAGCCGAAGTTTGATACCCACCGCCAACCTCCGGAGAATGATTTAGTGGGTCTTGACTGATCTTCCTCAGTAAATCCAAGTCCTGTGAAACAGGTGATTTCGGTTTTAAGAGTAATCCGTTTGACGTCTTAGTAAAAACGTACCGGCCAAAAGTGTTGCAGCCCTAGAGGGGCCACTCTCTGCATCCATGTCACTCAACCGCGCATGTACTTCAGACAGTCTGGAAGATGCTTCTTCCCTTGCGTCCTCGAATCGCTTGTCATCTCCTTCTTTCTCCAATTCGGCAAGTTTAGCATTCAGCATGGCTTCTTCTTTTAATAGATGGTCTCTCCAAACGTCTGCTTTCAGAACTGAACTGAGAGCCGTGGTATCGTCTCCGACGATCTTGAAGGATGAATTAATTGTGTGCTCGAAATTGATATGCGTCGTCACAAACATACCTCTTGTTCGACGAAAAGAATTGTGATATGCGCTGGTATTGGTACTTCACGCATGGCGATGTGTCTGAGAAGTGTGGATTTTCCGACACCTAACGAAATCGCGTGTCAAGAGAATAGTACAAGGAGAGAGCGAAAGTAAACCCACCGTTGCGTCCAATCAGACCGTAACGACGGCCGTACGCGAGCGTAAGGCTTGCACCAGAGCTTGGGAAGACATTGTAAGAACACCCATTGTCACTATGTAAATGAAGCTTACAGGATACGATTTGAAGCAAAGTTGACATCGATAGATGGAAGGTGGATATCCTTACTCTTGTTCTTTGCGGCGGTGGCCGCTTCGATGGGATTGATCTCCCCTCAGAGTTAGTCACGTCAGGGACTCGGGCGACATGAAGGCATGATCCCACCTTCATGAACATTTCCTCGTAGTTTTGCTGGGAACACGGTTTGAATCTTCCAGGAAGTCTGTTCAGGAATATTCGCGAAACTCACCTGCTTGCGATGTTGGTCTAGCAACTTGGAACCCTCGTAGAGATCTCTACGAGAACGTTTCTCGATCTTCGCCTGTCAAACAGCTCAGCGTGTCGCGCCTACTGTGTCGAGATTATTCTAACCTTCAGTTTAGCTTCTTGTTTCTCAAGCTTCTTAACATCCACGCGTGACGCCCTGCACGCGAGATACACCTCCACATGCGAGCGGACAAATGAACGCAATAAAAAGTGCTTACTTCCCCTTGTTGATACTCTCAAGATCGACCCCTTCCCCAAGACCGATAGTATGAGACATCGCCCCAGCCTTGCTCATATCCATCACCTTGTCCAGCTTCATCAATTTCGGACGAGCGCTATTCCTTGCACGGGCAGCGAGCTGTTCAGAGAGCAGATCCCTGAGCCTCGCCATGAGTTTCTGGACGTCATGCGGGCGATCCATACCCAGGGAGTCAAGTATGTCGTTGGCCACTTGGAGTACATCTTCTTCCTCGCCAGCATCGTCGACGAGATATCCGGAGAGATATTGGACGATCAGTTCTTCGGTTCCTGGGAATAGCGGATCGTATTTCTTCTGCTATTTCCAGGGACGACATCTTGAAGCCTGGTGAAAAACTCGAATTTGGCTTCTGAGGTCGACGCGGTGTCACTAGCACCGTGTGTAATCCCAGTCTATGTGATTACCATCCTCAGTAGTTCACATGTTCACAACTACATAGCAAGTATAAAGTCGACATCATCAAGAGTTCCCTTGCAAGTACTGGACGCGAAACCAAGGACCATGCTTCCCCACAACAACAACAACAACCACATAGGATGAAAGGCATGCAATTCCAAGGCTATGCAGATATATGAAGACGGTATAAGAGGCAAGAGAGAGGTATCGTAGATAACTGTACATGTATATAACGCTCGAGGTATTTAAGAAAAATCTAACAGCACAATACGATAAATGATGTACTTCACAAAGTGACAACAGTAAGACAGTACGATAGCATAACACGGGCATAACGTGGAGCATAGGGAGCCCAACCCAGATGAGGGCAACAGGCATAGGACAGGGAACGCAAATAAATGAGGATATAAACAGTGACGGAGGGTGGCAGCTCGAAATCAAGACAACAGAAGGATATGCACGAATGAAAAGCGGGTACAACAAGGGCAATAAAGTATACGAAAGCGCACCACAGAGGAACCCTAGAAAGTAGAAAGTCGGAAAGGGCTTCGGGCGAGACTCGCAGGAGGGATCCGGTCCTGCCGGAATCGATACTGGAATTCTGTTTATTGAGGGATAAGATTAGTAAAACGAAGTCGAAGAAAATTACGTCCAGGAGAAAGGGGCACTGACCTCCATCTCGAACAATGGGGTTCAAACGACGTCTCCGCTCTTCTGCATCTTCATTCTCCATGTCAATCTCGTAAGGGGCTTTACACCCCGGTATCCGCAAGCCGATCAATGGTGGAGTGTGCTTGGGTTCCCAACGACCACCACCAGTCGCTTTGCAGATGATACTAGAGCGGCGCAAGGGGTAAGCGTCGAGTTCGCCAAAGGAAGGTTCTGAAGCCTCCAGTTCTGAAGTGACTGATATCATCACTGATGGAACATTGCTAGTGCTGAGTTGAGAGGAGCTGCGCACACGTATACCTCTTGTCAATAGGTAGGACTGCTCAATGGGGGAAGCACATATGGAGGAAGTCGGCGATGGAGAGGCAGTTGTGGTGGGTGACGTGACTAAGAGGGGAGTTGACGGTCTTGTGTCAGGGGAGCGCAAGCGAGCCATGAATCTGATCCCAGCAGTCATCGCAAACCTTCTCCAAGGCGACTGGAGATGTTGGGCTTTCGAAGGATGAAATGGGGACGTTGCGGGGAGGATGGAGGAAGTCGAGATTGGAGAACGTCCAAGAGATAGGTTACTCGGGAGGTGCATTGATGGCAAAAGACGCCGCCGCACTTTCTGCAATGCTATTATGTACACATTTGAGTTATAACAGACGCCACAGAGTAAGATGAACGCTCACATGACGACGTTCGAGAACGGAGAACTTGGTGCGGCAATAAAAGTTGTCGCAAGTAGAAGCTAATGCGTCCGGCTGAATTGTAGAAAGAATTGACATGTGACGCGCAAGTGGGGTAAATGGAGTTGCATACCTTCCAGAGGTTCTTTGGCAGGAGCACAGCAAGGTGCTCATTGGCACGAGGGATGGTAGGAGGGGATAGATGTGACCTTTCAGTGTGTGTAGATCGTGATGAACCTGTTGGTGGAAACGTGAGTGTATTGATTGAGCAATAGATGGAAAGCACGTACACTCGGACGCGTCAGAGGAAGGGGCGGGGGAGTCGGAGTAAGAATGTGACCTGATTATCCTTGCTTGTGCTTTGGTTGCAAGGTCAGCGAGTGCAGACGCAAGGATGGCCATTGGTGAAGGCGGTGAAGAGTGTAGGGAGGTGGAGTGAAGAGGTGAAGAACTGAAGAGGGGATGCGCAGTGCACGGAGGCAACACCGGGACTCAGCTCTCCGTCGCAACAAGTTATATCGAAAACCCGGCATGCCCGTGGGAAACACCACAAAAGAACCACAGATCTGAGATGCAACAGATCATCTCGTCAGATCAGCGCAAGGCAACAAGCAAATGGCAACCACCGTGTGCACCCTCCGCTTTACCTCACTGATTACTCTCATCATCCACCGAGTTTACTAATACATTCACCTGCCCCATTACATCCACGTATTCGAAGCAATCGCTCCATTATCACAATAGCCTTCTGCTTCTGCTTTCTTTCCAGTTTCCAGTTTTCAGTTTTTCCACTGTCTTTCACTGTCGTCACTGTGGAACTTTCGATAATTCAGGCCTTGATGGCAAACTCAGGTTCAATTTGAATATTCATAATATTTCCGCGGAGCGCGCATGATGTCGGAACGCGCCGTATACGCCGTGAGGACGGAACAGGAACGAATTCCCTTTTTCAGTATGAACCGCCCGTCAGGCCGGCCGCAACCCTGAAAAAGTCCCTCGTGTTTTGATGAACGGGCCTAACAGTCTTGAACTTCACGCCAAAACCCTTCCCAGGGCTTCCCAGAGCAATATTTAGCGTCGTGCGCTGACAGGTCCTTGTGGCTCTCGTGGCTGTCGCGTGCTCTATTGTGGCACACTAGCACGACTGGTTGTCGGACGACCACTGTCAAATGCCAACGCGTCAGCACTGCCAATGGCGTCCAACCGGTGCCCGCGGTCTAGACGGGTCGATACATTTAACCGACTCCAGCAGACGCGCGCGCATCGCCCCGTCGCAAGAAACGTCATTGATGTGAGACTCATACGGGTTGCTCTCGAGTTACTCTCTCACTCTGCCGCTCGTTACCAAAGTCGCTCGAAAAAGTGCTGGCGCACTGTTCTGGTTTTGGGTATGGCTTAGGTACTTGCCTTTATTGTTGACAGCGCTCAACCAATCAGAGACGTCCGTTTGGCCAACCTTAAAGTCGTTAAAGCGTAAACGTAAAGCACCTATAATAAAAGCGTCTTCCAGAAGCTTTCAAGTTGCCAGCACTCTGTCAGGGGTGCTCGTGATCAAGGACTTGTCTGACTTGTGTCATGTCTATACTACGAAATTACATACTACAGTACTTGTTTAAGTATCGTCAAGTGAGCAGTAGTGTAAATAAGCGAACGTTACGACAATAAAAATGCCTGCCAAACACTGTATCGATTATGTCTCTAAGAAATCACAATTCCAAAATTGCAATCCGAGGCCAAATCTGCCAAGGTGGGATGACCAAGACAGAACGCGCGTGATCATCTACCAGCCCAGCGACGCGTGACCGCTGTCGCACCAAGTGCTCGCTATCCTCGAGGTCAGGAATCTACCAATCGCCTTGACCTCTTCCCCGCCAATGGAGACTCCAATAACCGTGTTGGACCAGTTACGTTCCTTCCAACAGGTGTGAAGTTGTCTTGTCCGAAGGAGGTATGTGGCGCCTGCGCTCCTGACGTCCCATCTTGCTGCATCCTCGGGGGATACGATGTATGGGGGCCATATCGCGCGAAATGCCGACTCGAACCTGAACTCCCTCCACCCTGAACAGGTAGCGTGGGTGTGTGAAAGAGATCTTGTCCACTCGCCCTGAGTCCCTGCCACGACGACGATCCCCACAAACCATTCTTGGGCGTCGTAAAAGGCGCTCCGAACTTTATCCCTCGTGATGGCGTCGACGTGGGATCGAAGGGAGACTCTTCGAGTGCCAAGGATGACGAAGCCTCAACGACACGGCCCGGTGTCGTACTATGGACCCGCGCCACATCTCCGAATGCCGAGGCTGATTCAGAGGAGAACTGTGGCGTATACGGGCCTCCGCGGGACGACGACGACGGTCCGTCCCATGACGATCCCGAAGAGAAATAGGCGCCAGAATGTGTTTGCGGAGGTGTCATAGGTGGCCTCGTCGTCCTCGTCCAAGGCGTGGCAGGTGACGGATTGAGACCCGCATTGAAAAACGGTGCATCATACCCTTCGTCAACGCCAACACTACCGCTGCCCTTATCCCCAACTTCATCGTCAGCTGTCGGTACCAACGTAGGCTCCGCCAACGGTACGACGACCGGCGGGGGCGTCTTCACCTCCACACAATTCGCACAGAACCAAAGATCCTCCTCCCTCCCTAGTTCTGACGTGCTCTGAATCCCGATACACTGTGGGTGATACCACGTACGACAGGCATCGCATTGCACGAGTTCACGTCCATCATCTCGTCCTTGACAGATGCATACCGTTTCGTTGCCATCACTGTCACCGTCACGGTCAGTGTTCCGACGACGTAAAAGACGCAATTGGATGGCTCGAATAGACTTTTTGGATAATAGGGCAGTCTTCGCGTCTGCTGGGTCGCTCGGAACGACGGAGAGAGCCGTGGAACCGTAGCGGGTGTCCGCAAAATGGGAAAGGAGAGGATACATCTTGCCTCGACCGGGTCGAGGGCTTTGAGAAGTCAGTTCGTCAACGCTCCGCCGATCTGTCGATAAAGGACCTTCTTCCGCATCGTCCGAGTCCGAGTCCCTTTCAAGGAAACTCTCAATATATCGCAGTCGTTCTTCCCGTTCCGCCTTCGAGAACCCTTCCTGCATCATAGACCGGGACCGCCACGGAAACTCCATATCTGGCCAATTCGGCCCGTCAACTTTGGGTTCTTCAAGTGCAACATCGCCACCCTTATCCAAGTCTTGCTTCATATCCGCAGACGCCTTCTTCTTGCGTGACCGTTTCGCTTTCGAAGGACTCGGTTTTGGTGGAGCCTGAGGCTCCGAGGTGTCGAGGCTCATAAGCACCCTGCCACATCCCTCGATCTCAACAGGATATAGCTGTGTCTTGGAGGAAGATGCCCGTGATGAATCAAAGAAGGCGGCCAACCTGCTTTTCTTCCTCTTTTGCTCTTCGCTCAGTACAAATCCAGACCCAAGTTCATCTTCCCCCATCTTATCAGGAACACTAGTAGAAGCCCCCATGTCCTCATCCAGTCTCCACGGAGGTCTGTCAAAGCGCTAGATACGATTTTAAAAAAACGATAACATTAGATTCGATCAGATTCAACCTCATCGCATGGCCTCCATATGAAATGAGAAAGCAGTGATCACTCACATAACGCCCATATCCTCCCGCCATCAAACTCTCCTCGAAGCTCTCATCAGACGTCTCCTGAAATAGGGTAATTCGTCTCCCTTTGATCGGACTATCGACAATACCAATGTTGGCTGTCGCGCGTGACAATGATCTGTCATTCCCTGCTATATCTCGTTTGAAGTACTCGGGCCGGCGCGATTCGGCTTCTTGAGTAAGTGCGAAATGGTTCTCTCTCAACAGCGCATGAATACGTGCGATTTCTCCTCCAGGCTCGTCTTTTACTTTTTGGGAGGGATAACTTTCTGAATCTGAGTGGTCGGAAAAAGGGTCATTAAGATGATGTCTTGATATTGATGTTTGAGGATGGAGTGTCCTGGGCAGTGGGCTGGAGGGGATGGGTTGCGGGATGGGTTGGCGTTTGCCGTATCGATGTTCGTGGTGGAGTAGACTCCCTGGAAATCATCGTTAACTCGTTCAACATTCGAGCTCAATAAACTGGCGTACTGAGACCGTGAGCTCTTCCTCTTACTCGGCGTTGTCGGGATGCTACATACGTGTGAGGTCGGGTACATTAGGTCACAGAGGTTAAACCCACCCATCCTGGCCATTTATTTGCGCAGACTGCGATAGAAAATGGGAGCCATTACCACGAGCACGCGCGACGAGTGGGCTGATTTGGTATCAATCCATGTGAGGCCGAGAACGCTAACAATACGACACTACATACCTAGCCTCTGGAGTCAAGATATGGTGTTGTCGAAACGGCGGCGGCGGCGACGGTGACCTACAACGGTCAGCCATGCATCAGTATGACACGAATCACATAGCTAATAACGTAACATACGCATAGGACTGGAACTCCGTCGGTAGTGCAGACGATTCTGGGCTCGACTGTGAGCTACAATACGATACGGTATGATCAGGAAAGGTCCGTCGAACAATGAAGCTGTCATACTCACATTTGTGCAGAAAAACCAGGAGGACGAGAATCGGTGAGCAGATAAGATGACATATTTCCCGGGCTGAGGGTCCTGGTGTCAACCATGTACTAACAGGGAGAACAGTAGCAAGGCATCCGAGGAGCGACAAAGACCATGTACGAGGAGTAGATTCTATCTCCCCAGACAGCTAACAAGGCTTGCTCGGTACATACCTCTGTGGTGTTGGAAGATGGCTAGACCTTTGAAATACCTCCGGCCCACGGCCCATCCCGGAAGGTGTGCCACTACCAACCCCAAAAATTAACTATCAGCAGCCAATCGCTGAAGAGCAACCTCTGCTTCACGCACCTCGAGAAGCTGTCCGACTCTTGCACTCCGCCACTCCCTCCAGGGGCTAGTATGCGCATGTCGGAATAAGAAGACCATCCAGTCAGGTCTGCGAGTGGTCCCCTCGAGCTAGACTTCGGCGGAGTGATGACTGGAGACGGAGACAATGTTGGAGCTGTCCTCTCGGTGTTATTTTCTGGGAGATAGACGTTGGAAGGCATATTGCGGCATAAAAGGGTCTGGGGTGGATTATTATAGTAGTTGGATCGGACTGCAGTGAGGGATTCTATGTAGTCTCTGTTCGGGACCGACCACAAAGGAGGGACTGTTGAGGATAGGGCCGGACGAGCGAAAGGGACGATGAGCGAGAACGAGGCCTAATCACAACCTCCCTGCATTTAAATCGCTTACGTAACTCCACGATACTTTGGGCGCTACTAATTAGATTTACTGTATGCAAGTTGCCACAAGGCTTGCACCTAACGAATCTCTGAGGATCTTAACTTACGGCGATTCTTATACCGTGCTTCATGATCGACGAGGAGCGACCTGAAGGTGGCTCACACCCAACGATAAGAGTAATCGAGTTTTATAGCGGAATAGGTGAGACTCAGACCTCCAAGACCATCATGATTTCAAGTGGTTACGCCTCATCAAATCAGGAGGTTTCCAACTGGCTCTTCGTCGTAGTGGCATCCTAGGAGCAGTTACAGTAGCTGCATATGACTGGGATCAACTCGCATGTCAAGTATACGCAGCGAACTTCACCCCAGAAATCGTTCACAAGGTCAGTCCATGTTCCGGTTCCGCATCACAAAGTATGAATCAACGCATGGAAGGGGCTGGGACTGGCCTGATTCTAAACTAGACAGATATATCGACACTTACTCCTGCGCATCTCGCTCCAATGAATGCAGATTTATGGCTTCTATCTCCATCTTGCCAACCATACACTGTACTCAATCCGTCGGCCAAAGGGGCTGCCGATCCTCGGGCACAGTCTTTCTTACATCTAATGGACAACGTTCTCCCGAATCTTGCTTCACAAAACACACACCCACGTCATTTACTCGTGGAGAATGTAGCGGGGTTCCAAGTGCGTGAATTTGGTAGTATTGTACACATAGCCGATCTTAAATATAGAAATAACTGTTCAAGGACTCTTCAACGCGACATCACCTCGTATCTACCCTTGAAAGACTCGGATATATCACAAAGGAATTCTGCCTGAATCCGTTACAGTTTGGTATACCGAATTCGCGATTGCGATATTACCTCCTTGCAAAACTTTCTCCACTCAGATTTACTGGTCTGGATGCTGCCAAGCCTGCTCAGGTACTCGACCATATCCCTCCACATCCTGCCACTTCAAGCGGGTCCCTCCTTGCTGACGTTGCAAGGCCCATAAGACAGTATGTGAATCTGACCTTGGATGAAGAGGCGGTCACCCAGTTCAGGATTCCTGATCGCGTGCTCAAGAAGTGGGGTCGATTGTTCGACATCGTGTTATCCTCTGGCACTAGATCGTGCTGTTTCACCAGAGGTAGGTGCAGATTGCATCTCGTGCATACCGCTTTCGGCACGACCCGCGCTCACGGGTCGACGGACCAGGATACACTCAACTGGTAGAACGTGCAGGCTCGATTCTGCAGACGAACGAGGTTCTTGATGTATGATTTCTACCCCGTCCAAATCATCCCCGCTTACCCATAACTCAGACCACGCAGGTTTTCGATTCGTTCCTCGAAGCCCAGTCAAACGGCGACGAAAACGCCGTCCGCGTACTAGATCCTCTTGGTCTGCGATACTTCACCCCAACCGAGCTCCTCAGGCTCTTCCACTTCATGGATTCCTGTGAAACAACGTCTTCCTTCGATTTTGTGTGGCCACCAGGTGTCTCGTTGAAGTCCAGGTACCGATTGATTGGGAATAGCATAAACGTGGAGGTGAGTCAGGGAGTATGTTCTTGGTAATCGGTTACTGAAGTCTGGGCCCATGTAGGTCGTTCGGAGGCTCATTGTTTACTTATTTTCTAAGTAGGCTGACTGATGCCTTAACGTTAGATGTGTGCATGCCAGTGGTCTTAACATTTGTTGGATAGTTAGGACACGTTACACCATGTGAGGGTAGAACAATATGGAGCTTATGTGCGTGCAAGAAGTTCCGGCATTTTCGGATAATCTACAATGATCCCAGTTGCAGTACAGTTGAAGACAGTACTGTATCCAATGTTGCATTCTTCCAAGCACTGGCCATGCTCATCAAGTTTTGGCTCGTGAATCTCCGTTTCTTCGATCACCGGCCCGGAAGTTTTCAAACCCCCCGATTCCGGGTACTTTCCCCACACCAACTTCACAGCTCAAGCACTCAATAGTTTCCATCCCTCCGTTGCCCATCCACGACAAGTCCATCCTCGACAACTATGCCTTCCACCAAGCTCAATAGAACAGTTCATCATCGGCTGTGGATGCACCGCTTTCATAAAGGTACATTCTAATCCATGTGTGTCGAACATACTTGTGCTCATTGTTGTACTCTGAAATCGAAAGCCCAGGGGACAGAGAACAACTGAAGACGTGAGCCGCACGAGAGCTCCGGTCCCTTACATACTCTAATGATCGAGACCATGTTTCACGCTAGATGGGTTTGGAAGCTGCCACGAAAGCACTTCTGGATGCAGGTGAGACTGGTCTCATCACCCTACTGCAGTGAACCAGGCACGGTGTAAACACGATCTTCGAGGTATAACATACGACGACGTTGAAACCGCATTCGTCGGATACTGCTATGGCGACTCGACAAGTGGTCAGGTGAATGCCCTCCCCCTTGTTGTTTGAATTTCCAGCCTCCCTCTCACCATGCACCTACCCACTCCCTCCCCGCCAGCGCGCGCTCTATAACCTCGGAATGACTGGCATCCCAATTACCAACGTCAACAACAACTGCTCAACAGGGAGCACCGCCCTTTACAATGCCTCAAACGCAGTCAAGTCCTCTCTCTCCTCCTGTGCGCTCGCACTTGGGTTCGAACGCATGGCCCCGGGAAGTCTAGGAACCAACTTCCCTGACCGTAGTTCTCCGATTATATTGTTCGATTCCAAGACCCAGGAACTGGAACACACGATGAAAACGGGTGAGAATTATGGACCGCACGCCCCGAGGATGTTTGCGAACGCTGCACAGGAGTATTGTGAGAAGTATGGTGCTGATGTTGGACATCTTGCGAAGATTGGTGAGTACACTATCATATGCGTATCTTTATTCTGCAGGCTATGTACCTTAGGCAATCGCTGAAGTGGGTTTCTGACCCTGACATGACAGCTGCCAAGAACCATAGACATTCCGTCAACAATCCATACTCTCAATTCCGGAACGGATGGACGGAAGAACAGGTTTTAAACTTCACCCAAGATCAACAACCAGCTTACCAAGTTCATGTGCAGTCCTACATCTGTGAGCCGTCTTATCCACGTCCTCACTCACATCCCATATATCATCTCACCCTCATCGCAGGACGGCGCAGCCTGCTGCATAGTCGCTCTGAGGAGTTCGTACACGCACACAACCTCGAAAACCAAGCCATCGAAATTGTCGCACAAGCGCTCGAGACGGACCATCCAGCCGCCTTCGAATCGGGGAGTGCCATGGAAGTCGTGGGGTACGGAATGACAAAGAGGTGCGCTGATAAAGTCTTTGCGCAGGCGGGGTTCGCACCTGGGCAGGGGCGAGATGAGGTCGGCGTGGTTGAGTTGCATGATTGTTTTGCTGCGAACGAAGTGGGTGTATCCTCCCCACAGTGACTCTGCGATGAACTCGGTCCCTTCCCTAGCTCATCACATATCCTGCATTAGGCCTCTGCGCCCCAGACTCTGCTCACAAGATGGTAGAGAAAGGTGATAACACGGTGACAACATATTCATCTCACCGCCGTCGCGCATTCCTCACTCTGCACACTGATACAGTATGGCGGAAAATATGTTGTTAATCCCAGCGGCGGCCTTGAAGCCAAAGGACACCCACTAGGTGCGACAGGCTTAGGAATGCATTACTACATCACGAGTACGTGTCACAAAGCTCGTCGCCGTCTGGCTCTCTGATTCGATCCCAATCGTAAACTGTAGTGCAACTACGTGAATGTGCGTTCTTCGCCCATCATGCCTTCAGTCGTGGCTCTTGGACTCATTATATGCACACTGTATAGGGGCCGGTCCAATGCAAGCGCCAAACCTCTTCAACACCCCCGACAGACGCGGCAAATATGGTCTCGTTCAAAACATCGGTATCGGAGGGGCAGTTGTCGTCAGTCTCTTGCGCCGTCCCGAGTTCTTCCAAGCTGGTGGTGTCGACGGCCGAGCGAGGTGCGTATTGCATTCATCTCAGACCCCGAGTGCTCTGATTTGGCCATCCACTGTGTGCTGACGAGGTCAATTGCGACGTGTGAAATAGATTGGGGTATAATCACGGATGTGAATGCAGGCCTGTTACTCGTGCGGATTTGGACAAAGGTCAAGTCGAAGAAGTCGTCGCAATATGTTCTTCAAGCAGCTAGGCTGTAAACGGTGGTGTTGCTTGTGTTGGGATACCCATGAGGTAGGATTTTATAACATTTGGCAACACATTGTCGAACAGGATGTACAGTATGTAGACGCAATCGAATCTTCCCAAGAGCGCTTCCGAGGCGCTCATCCGAGCGAAGGCACCTCAAGATAACAAGAGCTAGTTATACATATGCCTGAATCTTGGAGGGGGGGTATAGTGGCT
The DNA here is from genome assembly GCA_014904935.1 of Melanogaster broomeanus. NCBI lineage: Eukaryota > Fungi > Basidiomycota > Agaricomycetes > Boletales > Melanogastraceae > Melanogaster > Melanogaster broomeanus. Next base: position 361,780 of record MU123707.1, on the reverse strand, counting down.
TGCGTCGGCCGTGGTTGGCGATGCGTTCCAGAAGATACTGTGCATCCTGGATAGTATGGAGTCATGGAGGTGCACTCCGAGTCCCGGCCCACTTCACTGTAGGGAGGAGTGGGCTCTTGACTGACCCCGCAATTCTGGACTAGGAGATTCGCTCTTGTCTGTTTGGAACAAATCGTGCCCTCTACAGTCCCATCGCCATTGGGTATGGGAAACCAGCGCTGCAGCGTGCGGACCGTCACCGCGATCTGTACTTATTACCAGTGGCCCCACGGAGGACATCGTGTCGGTAAAATAAACTTTTATCCGTTGACTGGGTCACTGAGGTGGGCGGACGTTAACTTCAGCATTCGAACGCATCAGCTTCCAGCTTGACTGACACGTTTTTGAGCAGAGTCTAATCGTCAGGACCACGTCACGGTGGTCACTGGTCACTGTGTCAGCTGTATGATACAACTCGGTGGCATCTTCGTTTGGAGCCCATGCGTTTTCTCTACGACGAATACAGACTTTAACCACGTCTGCGTCATGGCGTTGTGAACGAACTCTCTTCTCTTTGTGCCTAGTCTGGCCAACCCCGACATAGCCGTTTTAACATGTCTCGTTACAACTTAGTAGGAGGGTGCCACTGCCTAAAGACGCGACAGAATCTCCGGTAGGACGCATATTAGAGGAACATCGAAAAGGAGGCAATGAGGATTATGAGTCTGCTCATCGACTATTTACATAAATTCGTCTTCCACCGCGTGGACGTGGACCACGTTCGCGACAGAATATGTATATGTGACTGACAAGCTGCTCTTTTGATGACACGGAGAACTTGAAAGAAAAAAAACAGATAAATATTGGTATACAGCTGCAGTATATAGAGTGATGATTGGATCTACAAATCCCCCAAGGCGTGTCAAACTCGCGCATCCCATTCCGTTCCATGATGCGGCCACTCATCCAGTACGACCTCGACGACTCCGCAGGGCCATCAAAGCTCCCAGACAGGCACCCTACTTCCGCATTACTCTCGGGACAACCTCCCTCCAAAAAACGCAGACGAAACAATAACCACCACCATAAATCTCAACAGCGCATGTATGTGCCCTCTCAGTCCCAGCCTAAGCCGGGCGCAAGGCCCCCAATCCAGCACTGGGATGACCCGGGGAGCCCCACGGATAGGATGGTGTACGATGAGCAGGAGAAGGACTGGGTATATCAGGCGGCCACAGACTCGGGGTCGTATGATCAGCAAGATCAATATGAGTATGAGGGTGGTGCAGGGAGAGAATGGGGACGGGGACAACATGGGCGATGGAATGGAAGAAGCCAACGCAGAAGAAGAGAGTAGAGAGCTAACACACAACGAGATTTGGGACGATTCTGCACTCATTGATGCTTGGAATTCTGCGGAGGCAGAATACGAGGTGCCCTTCTCCCCGTCGTTGTCCAGCGTGAATTTCTCATATAATCACTTTTTTTTACCAAGGCATACCATGGTGACCCAAAAGGCTGGAAAGCAGAGTGCGTCAAACAGTCTCCCTTGTGCGTTCCCGCTCTCCCCTCCCTTCCCCTGACACCCATCTGTCTTTTCCCCCAGGTGGTACAATAAACCCTACACACGACCTACAACCCAGAAAACAGCCCCCGCAGCAACAGGCAGCCCAAAGCCCACTTCTTTCACTCACGCCGCAAGGGACATCCCAGCACAACCCGGCGAAGTAGAACCAGATACCGCCCCTCTCGACTTCCAAACTTTCGTCCCAACACACGACCCTTCTCTCCCCATCTCGTCCGACTCTGCGCCCCAACCGTTCTTCGTGCCTGCTTCTTCCACTACTATGGTAAGCCAAGACGAAGCATTCAGTAATGCGTTGAGTGCCATGTACTGGGGTGGATATTGGACCGCGGTGTATCATGTAGGTGGTGGTTCCTTCACATCTACATCTTGACCTGACTCATCTTGATCTATCTCTAGTGTCAAAGCCAGTCAAGCGGTAAAAAGGGAATTGCCCCAGAGGAGGAGGACGAGGAGGACGAGGAAGGAGCATATGGCGAGGTTGATGCTGAGGAAGCCAGTGAGGATCTCGTACCAGCGCAACGATAGGGACTATGTATCCCACTAGGATTCATGAGGTACGTTAATTAAAAAAGAAAACGGACCTCGCCAGATGAGAAAGAAGACACTTCGATGGGCACTACATGATGACATTACGCAGGTAATACTTTTTACAACGCAATCTCGACGTCAAGCCTTGCCAGATATGAATATACATCGGGAGACATCCTATATTTCAATATCCCAGCGAATACCATCAGCGATCTTGATTTCTTCCGTAGCGATGTCAAAGTCTAGAAAATCTCGCTGAGTTATACTAGTAACAATCGTGAAGAATGTAGAGCTCACCATCTGTCGCGTGGCTTCGGCAACAGCAGATGTTTTCGCTGATTGATGCACTGCTGCAAGCGAATCCATCATAAGCGGGAGGTAAACCTGCAAATTCCGCTGGAGCGCATCGTGGAGGTCCTTGAACTCTTCTGCCTTTCGAGTAATCTTCGCAACATCGCCATCTAAAGGAACGATATCTGTCGACTCCATGATCTGAGTGAAGAACAACCGCCCTCAGCACACAAACATGGGAAACAAAGAGGAAAGAAATACATGTACCTCAAGAGCAACATCCGGTCTCCCCGCATTCTTCGCATTAACAGCCTCCCTTACCCTCAACAACTTAATAGCAGCATCCCTGTCCCTGCCGACAGCCCTGTTCATCCTCTCATAATGCCTCAAAATCTCTACCGCCGTCTTCTCAATTATCCTGCCCTTCTCATTTTCCCCACCAGTCGTAGGTAACGCCAACGTGTTCCCAAGAGCTTGCGCGAGACACGCGATCACGGTGGCATAGTCCCCGGCGAGGTTGTACAATTTGATAGCTTCGGGGATACGGTCGTTCGTTTCGCACTCGCGAGCGGCACGGATGAGAATTTGCTCGTTGTATTGGGCGGTGCTTTGGAGTTGCAGGAGGGAGGCTCCTTGCTCGATGACGCCGCTCTAACAAACAAATGACCGCCCATGAACATCAGAAAAACCATCACCGAAAAAGAAAAGGAATTAAGAACACATACGAATTTCGTCCCATCCGGTCTGAACCCACCAACAAGCTCCTCCCATGCAGGTCCCGAATGAGCCAATACGATAATACGTCTCAACAAGTTCCCAAGCACTCTGCAAATTTTCTTTGCCAATGCCATTACTTTGGTCTGCGGATAAGCAAACGCAGTATACGTATTGGAGGGCTTCTTTGGCGTCCAGTTTTACGAATTGGACGGACATAGCGCCAGATGAGGGTGGCAAGGCTGAGGGCGGGTGGGCGAAGAGGGGATAATGTTACTGTAGGCTTCACTGAGAGGTAGCTCATCATATAAAGATCAAAGGACATACGAGGACCAAGGTCTGACGTCTCGGCGCGGGGAGGGACCCGCAGAAAGCCGTGATACGCGAGGGCTATGGCAAGGTGAACCGCCTCAATTTCAGTTTCTTGACGCTCCCAAAGCGCGGCGACAGCCTTTGAAGTGAAGTTAAGCGCAAATATCCCTATTCGATATAATCGATTACAAACCCTCTCGAACTGTCCACACATTAGCAGCACACCAGCCCAGGTGCCCTTGTTGGCTGCATCAAAGTGCCGTTCTCCGTAGCTCAGCAAAACTTCGGTCAGTCCACGGAGACCACCCTCTTCTTCCTCGTCAACCTGCACAAATCAGATTTGCTCGGTGTAAGTAGAAACAGTCCATACCATTGCAAGTTGGAACCAAAGCCAATCCTCAGTCGTCATAGTAACTTGGGGAACTGTGCGCCTCGAAGGCTCTAGCCGACCCATAAGTTTAAACAGGGCAAGCTTGAACGGTCTGCTGAGGCAGAGTGCAACATGTGTGCATTATAAACGGACTGTAAGTGGTCCCTGTGCGGTTTTGATAGCCTGTTTGTCCGTGATCAGACTTGAGGTGCACAAGAAGCACAAAATCGATCCCACATACCGCCTGTCTTGAGACTCGATCCAAGACTTGAAATGGCTCACAAAGCTGGCTTCTCGGTGGTCAATTGCCGCCTGACACCGCAACGCTTCGTCTAGTGCCTCTTGTGCGTGGCCCGTCCGCACGAGATAGAACAGCTTAGCCCAGAGTGGCTGCCCTGCCACAAGCTTGCAGCATCCCGTCATTAGAGCAAGGATTTCGTCCCAAGCATCATACGACCCACCTCTATGCGATCTTCCCACTCGCCATTTTTGTAGTACCTCATAAGAAGATACGCTCTTATCTTGTTCGCCACACTGGGGTCTCCTCCGAGACGCGCCTCCATTAGGTCGTGATTGGATGGACCGCTCGATGACGTCCCAATATTGGTCCTCCAGCGCCTCACGGGATCCTTTGGCAATTTGAGTCCTTAGAGCAGAGGCCTCGCGGGAGTCCGGATCACCCAGGTACACTCGTGCATATTTTCTCTCGAACAATGGTGCATTTAGGATGTGGGCACCTGCGTGTTCGACTGGAGGGAGAGCTGGAGGCTCTGCTGTAATTTTTGCGAGAACGTGGAAGTTGAACATTATTTGAGAAGACGAAGCCTGAGAGGACGACAGGACCGTTCCAGAGATGAAAACATGTTTGAAAGAGAGATTTTGAAGAGATACCAAGCGTACCTCAGCGTTGAGGCCTCCTGCAGCCTGCATTAGGTGATGAATGATGGGGCAAGAGGTTCCTCGTAGCCTAGCTGCGTTCAGTTCGCCTATAGCACGGTCGTACGCCATCATCTTGCTCTGCATCTGCATTGTCAAACTCGGGCCCGTGCTTGCCTATGAGACAGAGGTGTCAGAAAGTAAATCACGGTGCGAGAGAGTGCCACGCACTGCAAGACTTCCTCTCGCGTGGAAGCTCTTCTTCATCTCCGCCAACGCCTTGTTGTCACTACTCGAGCGACCTCCAAGTTCCTCGAAGACCCGTCTTTTTTTGGTCTCCCAGTCCTTCCTACTGCGGTCCTCAAGAAGCCTATAAAAATCCTCCTGTGTCTCCCTTCTACCCTCTTCAATAGTTGATATAAGATTCTGTTCATGAGCATGGCGAAGGTACCCAGCGACATCCTGTGTCCTGGAGAGGCTGAAGTGGAGAGAACGTTGCAGAAGTGTTCAAGTGCGCAATAGAGCTGGCCAAAGCAGGTGCATCGACATGGGCCTGTGCCAAGAGGTAGTTCCTGGACAAGAATATGTTAGGAGATGATTGAGATAGGTTATGTGGCTCAGCGCTCACGCTCGATCGGTGTCAGTGGGTACGCCTGGTTGGCGAGAGACAAGCCTCCGGGACTGTGCCTCTATCTGATCGAGCGAGAGGTTCACGGAAGGAAGATCTGGCCTTGATAAATGAGAGTTAAGAGCTCTCGAGGAGTTAAGCAGGGAAGAGAGGTCTGAAGCCATGGCGGTAAGTCGTTGAGCTTCGTTTGGGTGGTGAATTTGGTTCCTTTGAATTCACCGCGGCTTAGCAGTGTTCACAGCTGGATATTGGCTGCTAGATTGCTGGTCACTGTCTTGAACGTCGACGATGTCCGGGTGTCTTAGAAGTTCATGATCAAGGTGTCCGAATCCGAGTACAAAAGTAAAACGCGTGACCCGTTTTGGCAGTTGAATGTATAATACATACCTGTCATGCTGTTTCAAATGGCTGCGCGTGTACTTTTACCACTAACTTTACCACGAAATCCTCCAATGATGGGTGGAAGAAGACGGAAACCCCTTGCTAGAGCTGGCGTGTTCAACCCAGATGATGAAAAACGTATCAAGAAAACAAAAATCGGCGTCTGGGACATGTATGAGGAACGGCAGTCCGACATAAGTATCCCAGGTGCCTCACGTCTCGAGACCTTGTCGCAAATGGTCGAGGGTTTCCCGTACGTGTGGAGGATGCTCAGAGATATATGCAGCATCCCACGCTGCTTCATGTTGTTGTCGCTGTACTTCCTGGTGGAGGTAACTGCCTCCCTCATTCCTGCTGTTTCACTCTGGTGAGTCACCAACACGTCAGACGCCCTGTCATTCATTTTAGAAACTTCACAGGTACTCTGGACAGCTCCTGCACTTGGTATCTCACATCGTCTTGCTCATGGTTACTGAATTAATACTCTCGCAGGTAGAGACCGCCGTCGAAAGTCGTACAGTCGACAAGGATGTTCTCCTTCAAGTCGCTGCAGGGCGTGTAGCTTGCACTGTAGCCGAACGTCTGCTGCAATATTCCAGGAGTCGCATATCTCATCCACTCAACATGGCCATCAAACAGTTCTACTCCTCCCACATATTTCATGCCATGGCGCGTCTCGACGTTCCGACATTCGAAGACCCAGCTGTCCAACGGCAAGCTCGAGTCTGCTTGGTCCACTTCCTGGAAGTCCAGTGTAGCTTGGGAGACTATCCAGGTCACCTCAAACGTCATCATGACGGTGATCCGTTTGTCGTCACAAGTTACTGTTCTGATTGGTGTACTCCGTGACCAACAAGACGGACCTCTACTGGCTGTGCTGAGCTTCTCACAGTCAGTATTTCAGTGGTTCAGTGTGAAGCGGTTCGCTTCCAGCTCGTTAGGTCTGTCCCATGTCTCTGTACTTTTAAACCACACCTTCTCATGTCCTATCGACGACCAGTGTGGGCTGCAACCACGAAAAACGAAGACTATATCCGGATGCAAGGTTTCAAGCACCTCGTAGACAACCCTGCGCATCGTAAGGAAGTTGTGGCCGGCAACCTCGGCGAGCACGTTACAAAACGTACGCTTCCCTCTCAACCCGAAGTAGCCTCTCTCTAATCGCCAGCAGTATACCGAGAGGCTGCCAGTCGTGTCGGGGATGACGCAGGTGACTTCCCGGAGATGCGACGCGCTTATGTCGTTAGGGACCGCCTGACTCTTATGTCCATTCTTCGTGAGCCAATGCGCGAGTTGCCCCAGGTTTGCACCCGTCGTCTGTTCACCGTCACATGTATCATCCTGAGCATGCTCATTAGATCGTCTTTACACTCCGAGCCGTCCAATACCCTGCATCAATACCCATCTCACTAGCTTCCCTCACCCTCATCAATCACACGGCAAACTCCTTCAGCTCCAGCCTCTTCAGCCTCTTCGGAGAATCATTCTCTCTCGCTGAACAATTCGCAAGCGTGCGCAAGTTATACGAAATATCTAACATTCCCAATAGAGTCGTAGATGGGAAAATACCATTCCCAGAAAATCAACAGACACTCAACCATGGAATCTCGATAGAGTTCAGGTACGTGTGCGAATGAAGAGCTGCTGCATTAATGAACCGGACTCTCAATGATATCGTTTCCTGTGCCCATAGGAATGTATCATTCCGATACCCGGGCACAGAGAGGTATGCTCTACACAATGTATCCTTCAAAATCGGTGCTGGTCAGCTTTGTGTGCGTTCCTCGTCCTGACCACGTACACGATTAGCATTTCTTATACCCCCTCTGTACAGGTAATTGTTGGAGTAAATGGTTCCGGGAAGAGCACGATCTTGAAACTGATCTCACGAATTTACGATACAACGGAAGGCACGATCCTGATCGACGATCAAGACATCAAAACATTCAAACTCGCCGATCTACGTCATGCGATGTCGATTCTTTTCCAGGATTATACATACTTCCCATTATCTGTAAGCATCCTCATCCTTCTCCTATTCAGCTGCGGAACCGACTCCTCTCACAGGTCAGAGAAAACATAGCCCTCGGCGACCCCAACCTCGCTCAAGACGAAGACAAAGTCCGCGAAGCAGCTCGTCTCGGAGGTGCTGAAGATTTCGTCGACCAACTCCCGAAGGATTCGATACGTACCTTGACCGACCCGTCCGCGACCACTACTCCTCCCTCCCGGAAGGTACCACGACGCTTTTTGGGCGCCACGTCGATTACAGTCATGTCAGGGGCGCAGGGGGTATGCGTGCTACCAATTCGTCGACGTTGAGTGGAGGCCAGATGCAGAGGTTGGCTGTGTGAGTGTTTGATGTTTGCAGTTTCTCTGTTATTTTATTTTCTGTTGGATGTTTGACGGCAATGATCTGATCCTGACCATCGGATCTATCAGTTCACGCATGTTCATGCGGTCACTACTCTCAGAGACTGAGTCCTCCGTTGGCCTTCTCCTGTTTGACGAACCGAGCGCCTCTCTCGATCCAACAGCAGAACATGGTACGTTGACAACCTCACGCACCAACACGCACCCCCTACTGTTCCAGACTCAGTTGCCTGAATGACCTTTATCCTTAGACCTTTTTGAACGACTTCGGGCTTTGCGAGGGAACAAAACTATGATTTTCTCATCTCACAGGTTCGGAAACCTAACACGTCACGCAGACCTTATATTGTGAGTCTGGATCTCTCTTTCCCCTGTTCTCGAGAACACAATCATGCGAAGGCTTGGCTGACGGCTGACCCTTTCACGCCGTTTTCCAGGTACATGGATGATTCGGAGATCAAGGAAGAAGGAACACACGAGGGGCTGTTGAGGGCGAACGGAGAATATGCACGGATCTGGGGATTACAAGCCCAGGCTTTTCTTTAGGTTCCATCGAATCGTGTTAATACCTGGATATCACAAGCATGTACGAGCGACAAGAGTCCGCCACTACTAGAATACGACGACCGATATAATTGGACTGGTACAAACAACGTACGTGAACAACTCGGTAACAATAACAAACAGACCGTTAACTACCAGGTATGTCCTCTCCATTGGTCTGGTTTACCCCAGAAGCTAGGCAATCCGCACACACCTTCAACGAGTTGCGACGACTGTGAAGTCTGACTGTCTTCTGGTGTTGCCGCTGCTTACCGCGTTTCTACTTACGGCGTCCCCTCGCTTCAGCACAAGCCCGGGTGTGTGGCGTCAATACATTGAAGAGGACTTTATCTGGTTATCTGGTGTGCGAAGCATCTCGCTTGTGCCGACATCTTACTCTACGTTAATACACCGTCTCAGGGTGGCATCACTACCATTTTGGCAGTTGTAGGCGTCACTCAAAGGCCGGACAACGCCTAAACCAGACCAATGGATCCGGAAGATACGGAAGACAGTAGGAAACGTGGGGACGGGAAGGCAGCTGGGGCGCTCGAATCGTGGTTTGCGATATCGCGATAGGTCTTGCTGTGCATTCTTATTGCTCGGATCTAACTTGATCCACGACATCCCTCACTAATGGCTCAAAGAAAGCAAGAACAACCTGCTACACCCTGCGTATTCGACCCAGACGATGTAAGCCGCATCAAGCACACGAAGATCGGCATCTGGGACTTGTACCAGGAAAGCCAGTCCGACATGTACATTCCAGGTGCCTCACATCTCGAAACCGTTTCGCGGATGATCCAGGATCTCCCGTATGTGTGGAGGATGGTCAAGGATATATGCAAGATACCGCGCTGCTTGATGTTGATGTCGTTGTACTTCCTGGTTGGGGTAGCTGCCTCCCTCATCCCTGCTATTTCACTCTGGTGAGTCGCCAACGCGTCAGACGCCCGTCAATCATCTGAGGAACTTCACCAGGCACTCCGGACAGCTTCTGCACTTGGTATACTCCACCTCGATCTTGCTTATGTTTGCTGAACCAATACTTCGCAGGTAGAGACTGCCATCGAGAAGCGCACGGTCGATAAGAATGTTCTCCTTCAAGTTCGCTGCAGGACGTATAACTTGTACAGTAGCCCAACGTCTGCTTCAATACTCCAAGAATCGCATATCCCTTCCCCTCAACCTGGAAATCAAACAATTCTACTCCTCCTACGTATTCCATGCCATGGCGCGTCTCGACGTTCCGACATTCGAAGACCCAGCTGTCAAACGTCAGCTTGAATCCGCTTGGTCCATTTCTTGGGGACATAGTGTAGCTTGGCAGACTGTCCAAGTCACCTCGAATGTCATCATGACGGTGATCCGTCTAATGTCACAATTATCCGTTCTGATCGCGATACTGCGTGACCAACGAGATGGACCTCTTCTGGCTACAGTTCAGCATCTTCCAATCTCTATTACAGTGGGCCGGCACGACGCGGTCCATGTTCGATTCTTCAGGTCTGTCATGTGTTTTCTATCCTTCCCTAATTACTTTCTCATGCTCAACTATAATTAGTTTGGGCTGCAACCACCAAAAATGAAGACTATATCCGGATACAAGGTTTCAAAAAACTCATAGATGGCTCTTCGCATCGCAAGGAAGTCGTTGCTGGCAATCTTGGCGAACACGCGACGAAGAGTATGCTTCCTATCAGTACATAATGCCTTTCTCTGACCGCCAGCAGTATACCGAGAAGCTGCAAGCCGTCTCGGCAAGGATGCAGGCGACTATCACGAAATGCGTCGCGCTTATATGATCAAGGATAGCCTGACTGTTATGTCCATTCTTCGTGGGTCGATGGGCGAGCTGCCACAGGTTTGGAACCGTCCTCTGTTCACCCATGCTCATCGTTCTAAACACGCGCATTAGATCGTCTTTAAACTCCGAGCCGTTCAATACCCTGTATCAATACCCCTCTCCCTCGCTTCTCTCACTCTCATTAACAACACGGCAAGCTCCTTCACCTCAAACCTCTTCGGCCTCTTCGGAGAATCATTCTCTCTCGCCGGACAATTCGCAAGCGTGCGCGAGTTATACCAAATACCCAATATTTCCAACAGAGTCGTAGATGGGAAAGTACCATTCCCGGAAAATCAGCAGACGGTCCTCCATGGGATCTCCATAGAGTTCAGGTATGTATGAGAATGAAGTGCCGTTGCATGACTGAACCGGCTTCTCGACGACATCATAATATAGGAATGTGTCTTTCCGATACCCAGGCACGAAGAAGGATGCTTTACACAACATCTCCTTCAAAATCGGCGCCGGCCAGCTCTGCGTAAGTTCCGCCCTTGACTGCCGTGTACACGGCTAGCATTTCTTATTCCCCACCTCCGTCCAGGTGATTGTTGGAGTAAACGGTTCCGGGAAGAGCACGATCTTGAAATTGATCTCACGAATTTACGATGCAACAGAAGGCACGATCCTCATCGATGACCAAGACATCAAATCATTGAAACTTGCCGACCTACGTCGTGCGATGTCGATTCTTTTCCAGGATTATACTCACTTCCCATTGTCTGTAAGTTCCCCCCTCATCCTTCATAGTCGTACCCCCGATTGGTATTGTGCATCATAGATTAAAGAGAACATATCGCTCGGGAACCCCGACCTCGCTGAAGACGAAGACAAGATCCGAGAAGCAGCCCGTCTCGGAGGTGCCGAAGATTTCATCGACAAGCTCCCCGAAGGGTTCGACACCTACATCGAGCGACCTGTCCAGGACTACTACTCCAACCTCCCCGAAGGCACCACCACGCTTTTTGGGCGTCAGGTCGGTTACAGTGGTATCAGGGGCATAGGGAGCATGCGCACCACCGATTCATTGACGTTGAGCGGGGGACAGATGCAGAGGCTGGCCGTGTAAGTGTTCTTCTGTGTCTGCTTTTTCTCCCTGTTTTCGTTTCACTTTTACTCGTTCGGCGTGCGATGCCAATGATCTGATCCTGACCATCGGACCACATCAGTTCACGCACGTTCATGCGATCGCTCGTCTCGGAGACCGAGTCACCCGTCGGCCTCATCCTATTCGACGAACCGAGCGCTGCTCTCGATCCTAAAGCAGAACATGGTACGTTTGACGACCTCCCCCACCCTGCGTTCCCCCCGCACTAGATCCACTGCTTGATCTTTTCGTATGTATTCTTAGACCTCTTTGAACGGCTCCGCGCCTTGCGAGGGAACAAAACTATGATTTTCTCATCCCACAGGTTCGGAAACCTAACGCGTCACGCAGATCTTATATTGTGAGTCTAGCTCTCTTCTTCCCTCCTCCCCTCCCTGTCCTCGTGACCACAAAAACGCGAAGGCTGGACAGCTGACCCATTCCACATTGTCCTTCAGGTACATGGACGATGCTGAGATCAAGGAAGCGGGGACACAAGAGGAGCTGTTGAAGCTGGACGGGGAATATGCACGCATCTGGGGGTTACAGGCCCAGGCTTTTGTCTAGGAAATGGCCCATCCAGCGTTTGTTTGTTTGTGCTATGCACGGCCAAGCTTTTGTATAAACAGGCGATCCAACCGTGTATTAAACTTACTACACATTTACAATGTATATCTACAGTTTGCATTCCGTGAACATGTCCGAAGCGACAAAACCAAGTGCCCATGTCAACACGTCAATCATGACACCAGTGCCGCTAGAATAAGCCCTCGGAGCAAAAGTAGCCCGACCGATACAATCACGTTGCACATACCGTATACAAAAGGATGGGCCAGTGGAATAGAATAAATGACACTAGGCGACATGAAGTCTAACGAACAAACAGTCGATAATACAGACGACGGGTTACAATGAGAGAGCAGTGGGTGGGTAGAATGAGAGCGAGATAAACGCTAGACAGTACTGCAAACAACCTAGTTCCAACCACTATGGAGTCTCCTGCCCTGGTCGTTGCTGTTGAACGGGCGGTTGTGGTTGTTGTTGGTGCGGCATATACTTCGACTTGAACGACTCGATGAGGTAATGCACCCCCTCAGGCTCCAGCACAACTTTGGTGCCGTCGCAACGAGCTTTCTTCGCGAACTCCGTGCACAGCTCGTTAACATCAGCATCCTGCTTAATCCATCCGTTAGATGACCCCGAAACACGACAACAACTAGCACAAGATAAACAGACCTTGAAATGGGGATGTTGCGTAATAGAACGCCAGGCTTTAAGCACCTCAACATTGTCCGGGCTCTCGTTCGTCTTAGGGGAAATTCGAGCCTTTGCATGCAACAATATTCCCCGCATTGAAATCGATCGCTTTATGAACGGTCGAATTAGAAGGATTGGTGAAAGGTGATTGACCCAGTCTGGCGATATGGTCGGCAACATCTTCGCGAGTGAGTGGCTTAGGAAAACCATGTGGTGTAGCACTGGATGGGGACTCGGAAGCAGAAGGGGGACTCTCGTCGGGTCGGGATATTGTCGACCAGCTAAATGGACTTTGCCCATTGGACGTACTCGCTGACGAAGGCGACGAGATAGAGTTCGTGGAGTTCGAAGATACAGAATCCTGAGGCGACACTGATTTTCCGCCGTTGCCATGTACCACGGGTGACATTGAAGTACTGTCGACCAGCGCACTGAAATCGAGGGAACTCTGGTTCGCCATGTAGTTACCTCCAAATAATTCATCCAGACTGTGATTTGTGGGTAACAAATCGTTCTGTCCGTAATTTTGAGTGAAAGGAGAGGACTGCGACGTAGAATTCCACGAATTTGACTGTGAAGGGAAGTTGAAGTTAAATTGTTCGAGGGTATCGGTCGTGGCTGATGAAGGGGTGTCATCAGCAAAGGACATGAGAAGGGGATTGGTGGCAATGGTCTTGTAGCTCTGGGGCAACGCATATTGTCCGAACGGCGAGTTAGTGTAGTCCGTTTGCATCGGAACCTCAGAAGGGCTCATCAAGTGCATTGAGTAATGCTGGATCGAAAGTGGTGAGCGAATTCCAGTCGAACTCTCCACCAAATGTGGGAGGCTTTGGTGATGGTTGAGAAGAATCGGCTGCGGGAGGAAAGGATGACTGGAGTGGTAAAGAAGCTAAATGGTGCAGGCTGTGCAGCTGAGGTCGCTGCAGACGTTGAGGCTTGCGCGGGCTTAGGTATCGAAAACGTGAACTGGGCCTGCTTCAAAGCTAGATTCTCTTGTTGAAGCCGTGAGAGAAGGTCGCGCAGATTTGTATTTTCTGTCGCCGATGCTTCGTTTTTGGCTTCGAGCGCGGCTACTTTGTCTTCCAACTAACGTGCAAATATGAGGGCCACGAAAATGGGCTGTGAGGCACCAACACTTACCTCCTTTGACATGCTTCTCCTTTCGCTCTCGGAACGCACGCTGAGCTGCTCTATTCTGCTCCTTGCGCTTTGATAAGCCGCTGATTCGTCCTGTTGTGCAGTACAATGTTATACCAACTACGGGACGCGACATAGGCGATACACTAACCTGAGGGTTCCCAGTCGACTTTCGTCTTGACGGCTGCCCCTTTTTCGCAGTACTCGATTCCTCGGCTAAATCGACACGGTTCACATAAGGAAACGATCGCGATAAGCAAACACGAACCTGTATCTGTATGCTGGTTCTTCGAACTCGGGCCGGGATCCATGTCGTGGTCGCTTGCCTTGCGTTTCAAGGCAGAGTCCTCGTTGTCATTGGCGCGGGAATAGATAGGACTGGCGTCTGGAATTAGAGTCGTTGTTACTAGGGGGGCTTGGGCTGCTATCGTCTGAGGGTGGAGTGAGATTGGGCAGGGGTTGTTGTTGTTTTTGGGCGCTCTCAGGGCTGAAGATTGCATCGGTGCGTTCAGTACCATTAGCCCCGGTCACGGAAGCGGGAAATTGCTTTTGAAGAAGGGCAAGAAAGTCGTCGTCCGGAAGCTGAGAGAACTGAGAGGGGGCTTGGGCAAGATCCCATAGCGAATTTAAGCTCGGGTAGTCCATCTGACAGAAGTCTGACAAAGACAATTGCGAGACGGCAGGGGACGATGAGACAAGCAGGTTGCTCAGCAGCAGGGACGACTGACAAAGACCTGTAGCGCAACCAGGAAATTTGTTAGTTGACTTTGGACGTTATGGCCGTGTGTTAGTAGAAGAAGTCAGGAGCAAGTGGCACTGGACGGTCTCTGTCGGTGATCCTGGCAAATACTGGAAGCTTGCAGTCTTGAGATACAATGGATGACAAAGCAGATAACGATATTAATTTATGATTTTGAATTCGATTGCCCCATCGTGTTTTACTTAATTTATTTGTTTTTCTGTTGGGGTTGCCGAGGCACGCGTGTCGACGGCATTTGTTAAGTGTCTCTTGCGTCACGGTTAGATGGCTGTGCCTTGTACGTTGCCAGGATGACTCTCCTCCGTACCTTTCGTTCGTCGTTGTCGAATGAGCGTTGACCTGAGTTAAACGACCGCATCAGCTCTGACTCCTCCATCAGAACATAGATCACTTCGCGGTACCGGTAGCTAACCCACCACCCGACCTCTGACTCCGCTTTCTCTACGCAGCATCGGTCCATATATTGGCCCGACAGCGTGTCACCGTGCCATCTGATCATCACCCACCTATCATTCACATGACACCATAATCTGATCCTTTCTAAGTAATATAATATATTTGACACGGTCTGCAGGTGCACTCAGGCTCAGCACTCTACTGTATGGTCAACAGAAATATCGCGATCTACCGAGGCCCAACGTCTATCACGGATCAACGCCAATATCTGACATGTTGCGTCAGGAACGGCTATATGAGCAGAACACTGGGCGAGAACGACAATATCATTATTACAGTAACGTGGAACAGGATTATTGCTAGTGTCTGCTGTGCTCTCTTTGTTGGTTGCAGATTGAATCAGGACCAGTCAGTTATATAAACTGTACGTATCTCGTCTCGTTTCGCGATCAACCGAGTTTATTTCCCCACGCTCTGAAACTATGATCTGGCAGTCCAAGGGGAGCCTGCCTGTCTGATAACTTACATTACAGTGCCAGAGTCGTGCCGCAGTAGGCACCGCCAGACTGCAGTGTCAGCGCCAAGACCTGCGCTAGGACTTCATATATCATATATCATATCTGCCGACCTCCAGCACATTGACAACTTCGTGGCGGCAATCGGCCGCATAGTACATGGGTCACCGGTCGGGCCTTCAAAGCTTCACGCGCCCCAGGATCCTATGACCTGCAGGGCGTAAAGCCTCTGTGATCCGAGTCCCGTGTACCTATCTTCCAATCACCGTGCGGTGACCATGCATTCTCCTCCACGTCAACTTCCTACCCTGTTGCGCTCTCGTCTGCTGTCACTTCCCTCAGCATATCACCAATATGGACGCAACCGGACTGGCAAAGATCCTCGGCGCAGTTATAGTAAGACCAAGTGTTTCCACTACTTATCTCAGACCAGGCCCTTCGGAAATTTGCAAAAACCCCCCTCGGAGAACCCACTTCAACTTGTACCAGGAACTGCTCCGAAAAGAGCCTGTTCATGATCTGCTACCTATGTGACAGGCCAGCACGCCACAGACTAGATTTCAGAAGGCAGCCTTTGCGAAATGGCTATCTGCGGTGCGCATCTCGGTTGTTGCAAATTCTGTGAGAGGCCAGGTGTAATCCCTTCTTTGGTGAGTCAGTCCCCTTTCTCACCTTTCTCCAGAACCCACTTCTCAGAGGGGTATGTACGTGTTTTGAAACCGGGGTTACGTTCTGAAAACTGTATCAACTGACTTCGAGCTTGAGAGAATCGAAGGTCGAAATCTGATCAGGATCAGATAATGTTCAGCGCCCAACCATCATCTCAAGCCTAGCCTCGAGCTTCTCCCGATGGCGAGTTAACCCCGTGGTGCCCAAATCCGCGATCCACAATCCTCACACATCCCAAATCCTTTTTCATTCTGATGTGAAGGTCGCTGCTGGGATTCAACAGAAACGTGGAGCATCCATCCCAGGGTCCTCCTACGAATATACGTCCCGGCCTTACTAAAATAGACCCGTCCACATCGTGTTCATGCGGTCTAGAGGGGATCTAGCTTCGGTACCCACGGCAGTGGTGCAGGTGTGAATGTCAAGGGTCGCGTCTTAATCATAGGACGCAGTAGGCCCAGTTATGTCCTGTCACGCGCCCAAAAGAATGTGATGGTAGCACTCATTTGAGTTTTCACTATCCCCGCTTTCATTCCAATTCATGCACACGCGCCGCAATTTTCCAAGCAACAGGAAAACGCAAAAGAAAGGAATAGAGGTCGGGGATTAAATTACCCATGCACCGCGGTAAGATAAAAGAGATATAACCTCAAGGTAGAGCAAGAAAGAAAACGAGTGAATGACATACAATAAAGTAATGCTAAAACGGATAATGCACATATGCAGGAAGCAAAGTACCAGTGTGCGGAGACGAGGATAAGAAAGCATGTCCAGGCATCACTAATAAGGGACGGGCTAGTGACACAAGTTCCTAGTCGAAATGGGGAAGGAGACTTACATAGTATTCAATCTCCAGCTGCATGGTCAATCACGGTGAAATTCAACACTTCCGAGCACGCAGATGGACACTCACAAAGAGGAAGGCTGTCTTCTGTGGCCATAAAATATTAAGACCAACAGGGTTATAAACCTGGGTATTGAATTCCTCGATCTTCCGTTGTAACCGCCGCATTTCCTGTAATAATCGATGTTTCATAAATCATGCCACATAATAGCCTCTAACGCCACAAGTAGCACTCACCTTGGTGTAATGCGATGTCAAGAATAGAGTCGATAGCTGTAAGGTGAGCACGGCGAGTAGGTTGAATAGAAACGAGTGACGAAGGCTGTGGGCGGATATCAGGATCTCGTTGATCTCGTTGATAGTCTCGAGAAATGTGGTCGGCGTGATCTGTCAACAAGACGGAATGGAATGAGTCCTGAACGGATTTACGAAGAAGAGTAATCTTACCCGTCCCTCTAGCTCGAGAGGATATACAGGTGTGAACTGAACAAGCTCTCCGCCTTGGTAATCCCGCTCAACGCGAACTATTTCGCGTGGATGGTGAACGCCAATTTGGCCCACAGGATTAGTCCCGTACGCCGAATCAGACAGCGGTGGCCCAAAATAATACGACGAATGTGGAATCAACGGTCGTCGACGACTGATCACAAGGAGCAATCATGGTCAGCAGCAGAACAGTAACAACAAAAACGAGTAAACGCCAAAAGCCACCCCACACGCACTTCTTCTGTAACACAGCAAAGGTTCTCGAATTTAGCGTCGAGTAATAATCTGACGCGAATTGATCGCGGTTTTCTGTAGGTGGGTCGACCAAGTCCCACGACTGCGGTGATGGAGGCTTAAACGCCAGATGCAAGTGTTCGGTTTTGCTCGAAGACGACTTTAACTTCCGTGGTCCTTCTTTCTCATCAGTCTCCGAGGCACGGTGACCGCTGTGTATGCTCTCCAAAGCATGGACAGAGCCTGCCTGCCCCTCCTCCCCTCCCTCCTGCTCCTCCTCGTCATCCTGCACTCGCGCACTCTCGTCGCTACGCAGCGGGTGCCAAATATCCGCAATATCTTGTTCTTCTTCGACATTCATAGTATCCTCGACTCGTATTGGCGGCGCAGTCTCGTGTGCCACGCTCGAGCTCGTCCGCGTGCGCGTGAGCGGCGGACTGGGGGGCATCTCCTCGGCTCTGACCCGATCCTCTCCGACGACCTTCTCGGCACCGCCAAGCTGCCCGTCCAGGGGATCCGCATGCGTCCACGAGGTGGCCACCGAAGACTGGGCGGGGTGCGCGGGCGCCAGGTGGCTCGAGGCATGGGACATGGCAGAGGAAGACGAACATCGACACGGCTCTCTCTCTGAAGCTGTGCGTGGTGCTTGCGGGGTCTGTGGAAGATCTGTGGGGGTGAATTATCTGTGGTGGATAGCTGTTCTCCATGGGAATACTGTCAAGAGATGTCATGACGGATGCATCGAGGCTCGAAGATGGTGGTCGGCTTGTTTGGGTTTACCCACTGGCAGTGCACTGATATTTTTGGGGAGTGGCGAGAGTGGATGGGATGGGAATGCGTGCTTTTTGCTGGCTCTGATCGACCTAACGGTGCCGGTGATTGGTGGTGGACTCGCCCGAGATCGTGTTGACTTAATCCCTGTGGTCTAGTGTGGAACTGCGTTCGGTGTGAGACAAACTTTGCAGGGTGCCATGCAACCAAATTAGTGACCCTTAAATTAGCGCCAACTCACACACTACTCCTTTACGCTCATTGCTTACTCTCCATAGGCATTACAGTAACAAATACTGCACCAATTCTAGAGGCAATGCGAGCTACCCGTACAAATGTGTGTTGATAGATAATTGTTGGTATGCGAACGTACGTGCATTAGACAAACTCGTCAGAATATCATGATTGGAACTGCTTGTGACACGTATGCCTCAAAAGAAACTATCTGGACACGACAATAAAATGTAGACTCTAGGCAGGAGAAACGTCTTTCTTTTCATGCACACGAGACGGAGACACGACTGGCCGAGCAGTCGGGGATCCAGCGGCAGGGTTCATCACCTCGGACAGCTTGCCCCTCGAGGGCGGAGATGGCGAACGACGGTCAACGGTCATTCGATCATCCGACGGTGACGGCGTTGTGGAGGCCGGAGACAACGTTGCTATCGGAGGCAAGGCAATGGATGCAGATGCGCTAGCGTGCGAACTACCGATAGGACGTGGGTGAGGAGGGAGCGAAACTGACATCGACGGGGGACTGGGAGGGTATGCATGTCCACCTTCCCCATGTTCATGTTGGCGAGACTCCGGTGAACGGGAAGTCAGCTGAGTACGGAACGGGAGAGGTGAAGGCCGTGAGGAAGGAACAGGTGTGTGTCGTCCTGTAGGAGACGTCCCACCGCGCTTCATGGGATCTACTCGTGACCGCTTGTTGTCCAACTCCTCAACTCCGGGGCTCAATGGCCGCTTGAGGGAATTCGATCCTGAGGGTGGCGAGGGACGACTACCAGAGGTGGAAGTGGAACCACGGTGGGATGGAGACGTTGCAGTGTGCCGGCTCCCGTTTGACAATGTTGGCGAATGCATCAGCGCGCCATGACTGTCGTGAGTGGCACCTGCCTGGTCAGGCGCGCGAGATTGTGAAAGAACCACAAGGGATTCCGCGACACCCTCGTCGTAGTCCTCATCGACAACTCGTGAAGGCAGTCGAGGAGTTGCGCTCGTCGGGGAGGGTCGCAACGAACGACTACCAGAGCCATTGGAGCTGGACGTCTCTTCTTTGGCAGAGAAAGAACCGACTTTGAAAGACGCTGGCAAGTTTGCTGGCAGCCCGTTTGAGTCTGAGCGCGTCTGGTCATCCTTGGCGCGACGTTGGCGTCTCTTCCGGTCCTTCTTCGGTGGGTCACTAGGTGTAGATCCCGTTACGCTCTGGGTATCCGAGTCCTTCTCCTTCGTTTGCTTCCTCCTCCTATCCTTCCCCTCAGGTGCAGGTGTCGAGTTTGGAGACTCGGACATGCGTATGCTGTTACTGCTGGTATGGTGGGCAGAAAATCGGGCTCCTTCAGGTGATGTGGCCTGTGGCATCGACTGCCTTCGCTGATCCAATATCGGCTCCCGTTCGAGTGGCCTTGGATTCTCCCTTGCGTCGGACCTTGCCGGGTCGTACCTCCAGTGCCCATTCTCGTGAGCAGCCGAAGGCGCTAGAGGGGGCGAGCGAGGGTGAGGGGGACCACTCGGCGGCTTGGAGTCCCAGTAAGGACGCGAGTGATGCGCAGAGGGATGCGAAGAACGGGGCGAGGTTTCCATCGGGCTCCCAGCACGATGGTGAGGGCCAGGAGAGCGAGAGTGATAATTCTGTTGCGAGGGGTGACCAGGATACTCCGGTCGCCCACGTTGGCTCCAATCGCGATGGTGCTCCGGTGGCGGTCCACGGCGTTCCCAAGGCATGTCACGTTCGCCTTGACGCAAGGGCTCACGAGGGTATGAAGGTGGCGAACGTTGAGATGCAGGTTGAGCGGGACCAACCGGCTGACGGCTTGAAGGAGGGTATGGTTGGAAACTCGGACCGGGCGACCGGGCACGAGGGGGAGGAGGCGACACAGACGTCGAGGGAGCGCGCAAGGGACGATTGAAGTACTCCTGGTGCTGACCAGGGCCATGTGCTGCAGATGAGCGCAATTCCTCTGTGGGAACTTGTTGCTGAGGAACAGGATGGTGAAGGAGGAGGTTCTGATGGCCAGCAGGTCCACGTGTCGCAATGTCGCGCGGACCTGAGAAGTCGCGATGATGCGGTGGGCGATCTACGTCCATCGGTGCCAAGGGGGTGTGAGATGGCATATGCCGTGTCTCATCGAGCACGACAGGGGGCGGAGGACCACCTCTGAAAGGTCCAGGAGACGTTCGGCCACCAACCGGGGCAGGGGGCGGCGGTAGGTGGACATTGTCGCCGCTTGACGGCCCACGTGAATCAGACCTGAACGAAGGACGCGAGGACGACGTCGATGTTGACGTTGCCTGCAGGAGAAGAGGCGGACCGGTAAGACCTGGCGGAGGGACAACAGCACTAGCATATGCTGTAGGGTGCACGTCTTGAGGGCCAGGTGCTGCAGGGAGCTGACCTCCTGTAGCCTGTGCGTTCTTCAACAGCTGCAGGCGCTGTGAGATGACGTGGTTGTTAGGGTCGAGCTCGCTAGCGCGGGCATAGGCATCGATGGCATCAGAGATCTGGTTGTTGCAGCTCTCGTAGAGGCTGCCGAGGTCGAACCATACTTCAGAAATGTATGGATTAATTCGAATCGCTCGTGAATATGCATCGAGGGCGTCGCGGAATTGGTTGATTTGGAAGTACAAGACACCGATGGAACACCAGAAGGTAGGGTTGCGTCCGTCACGATACACGGCCTGTTGATATGCTTCGTATGCTTTGTTGTACTTTTGACCTGCCATGTAGGCACGACCGAGGAGATACCAGCTTTGGGCATCGGAAGGATCTACGAGTGGTAATAATCCATGAGAAGTCGAGCTATCGATAAAGACGGCGACTTACCAGCTTCGAGACTCTTCGTGAGACATTGAATGGCAAGTTCCTGGTTCTGGAAAGAGGACCCGTCCTGGTGATAGAGCCAACCAAGTTGCTGAAGAACCTTGGCATGGCCGGGATTATCGGCAACAACACGTTCGTATGCATCTTTGGCACGGACATGCTAGGATCAAGTATTAGTGAGTCTTCTGATCCGATTGGAGGGAACAGCATGGACTTACGTCTTTCTGCTGTTCATACACGTGGCCAATTTGGAACCAGATGTCAGCATGTGCGAGAGGACTGGGCGGATTTCGGAGTATGCGGTCGAAGCAGGCGAGGGACTCCTCGTATTTGCCCTGCTGTTTATAGATTATACCAAGGCGGAAGAGGATCTCATTTGCCTTGTCGAAATCTAGTTCTGCTAAATGAGTACATAACATGTACGACGGTGAACAGGAATGCATGCCAACCTTTGTCCATCTTGAGGACGGAGGCAAATGCTTCCTCGGCATGATCTAAAGATCCGTACCGGTCATAGAGTATG
The DNA here is from genome assembly GCA_014904935.1 of Melanogaster broomeanus. Classification (NCBI taxonomy): domain Eukaryota; kingdom Fungi; phylum Basidiomycota; class Agaricomycetes; order Boletales; family Melanogastraceae; genus Melanogaster; species Melanogaster broomeanus. Next base: position 339,629 of record MU123707.1, on the reverse strand, counting down.
CCGATACCGTACCACAACTTTGGATCCTCCTGCAACACGCAACGATGTGAATGCTGATCGGAGTGGAGAGTCGGCTGCCTGACGCTCACCTTGGGATTGGGTAAGTAATACAAAGCCTGCTGATATGCAGAGTAGGCCTTTTGCAGGTCGTCTTGCATGAGGTAACAATGACCTAGAGACAACAAGGCAATTACGACGTGCTGCCGTCATGACGTAGGGTAAGTCATACCAAGCGCACTCCATACTTCGCCGTTGTCCTCCTGAAGTTGGAGCACGCGTTGGAAGTACTCGATGGCCTAAAGAGGGAAGAATGTGTTGCACAGCATCAGCAACCGCACACGTGGTGATCGAGATCGAGATTAGATCTGAGATAAGGAAAAAAAGAAAATAGGAAAGAAAAAAAAAGGCAATGTGACAACCGGCCACCCGCGACGGATGTCCTCGGAAGGTATCGGGCTTCGAAACAAGATTGGCATGAACTTACCTTTGGGTAGTTTTCTTTGATCCGAGCGATTCCCGCAACTTGGGTAAGCCCTGGCAGGGACATCGGGTTATGCCGCAGTGCATTTTCATATGCTGTGATGGCGTGTTCGAGATCGCCCATTTGTTCAGCCACACGCCCTGGGAAAATAAGAACAGTTTTAGTGCGATTGGTATCTCGGAAAAAATGACAAGGACGCACCAATTAAAAGCCACGTCTGCTCATTAGCGACGGCTAATTTATGAATAACACTCGATGGAGTAGTTGCGACACCATTTGGTGGAGGTGCGTTGGGGACTACAACCGGAGACACGATTTGATTGGTTGTTGGATGGGCGTGGTTGGAACCGTTTGAGAGGCTTGCTGGAGTGGAAGGCAGTGCAGTTGAGTTGCCGTTGAGATGTGGTGGGTGTGCCGGGGTGGGATGGGGGGGATGGGTGATGAGGGCGTGGGAGTGAGCATGTGTTGGCTCATGCATGCGAACGTCCCGGTCGGGCTGACGAGGAGGGTGTCGAAGGGACATGACTTGATGAGGACTTGTCGCCGTGTAGAGGGAGGGGAGGGGGGACGACAGAGTGCACACTATGGAAGGGTGACGAAGAGGGGGAAGAAAGCTGTCAAAACCAGGAGGATAGTGATATATATATGAAAAAGCTGCGGGGGAGATCAGGGACCCTTGCAGCCCCAGTCGCACGATCAAAGACGATCAAGCAGAAGAGTGACAAGAGATTACATCTCGCGTTGAAGGTCTGATTTGAATTTCACCAATAAATGACAGCCGCGTCTTCTCAGGTCTCCAAACAGCCGCGTGCCTACCTTGCTATTTATGGACACGTTGCCGTTGGCCGTCGGCTACTTGTTCCATAACAGCCGTGCCCCATCATGATCAATTCCATAACCTAACTTGTCCGTGTAAACATGTGGAGTGCCATGGAAGCTCGTCCAATCTTGGGCATAGCATGAGTTAAAGAGCTTAAAGGTCAACCCCTTTTTCAACTGGTAACCCTTTTTACAATTTTGGTCACTCCTGTCCAACCCGTCGTGATGCCATGGACAAGTTCTTGTGTGAATCAGACCAAGAAGTGTAGTGACAGAAATTTCGCCAAGTATAATATACACTTAGCTACTATAGAATGTACATTACTAACGACCACTTGTCTAGGTTCGGACTGTACTACTAGTAGAAAACTAAATGTATATTGACAGGGCTTAATCACTCGCTGTGTTCCAAATATTGGATTAGGATATCCTAATACGACGCCCATTGCCGAGCCCACTTCGGAGACATTACGGCATGAGTTGCTGGCGAATGACAGATCTCGGAGGCGATGTATGAATTCTGCTTCCTGACAATCGGGGGGTTACCAAAGTACTGGGACCGAGTTTGCCTTTTGACAAACTCCTGCTACTGCTAGGCTACCCTTTTCACGCGATTGCAAAAAGTGTGACCTGTTTCCAGGGTCCGCTTATTCCACATTGGGTAACTGATCGTGCTAAATTGCCGTTACATGGGCTCAGGCACGCGTATGCCACTGCCAGTGTCAACTTGATCGTGTCATCCAGAATGAAATAGCCATTGGAATGTACCCTGCATCACTTGTCCCATGAATTAGCCTAGTAGGCCCGCATCCGTATCACGGTACTTCTATGGGTGGATCATTTTTTTTCTTTCTCCTCGCCGTATCAATCGCATAGGACAGTTTCACGTGCGCGGACTTTATTTGCATCCATGTCCATCATATCCACCGCCGGTTGATAAATTACCCCAAATTATAGAAGTATGTCATGACCATTGTGATCAGTGGCAAGCGATGACATTCTCGCATGCGTTGTGATAGCGTATTGCTATTGTACGGCATGGCGCTCTTGTTTTATACTGAGTGGCAAGGTGTGCCACTCGTCGTCCATGAACAGACACGGCATGGCCCATGTGCCGCATCAATGTTCCATAGATGAACTTCGTGTACGGACTCTTCGGTCCACGCGGCGAAACACCATCATGCTCTTTTGGGAGATCTCCGTCGAACCTGCCGTGAGCCCTGGGCTTGTTGCTAACAACCGCCTAATTCGGGGGTATAGGTGGCCGTTCAATTTACTTAACTAAGCTATCGTCCTGTCGTATGCGCAGCTTCCATATTTTTTCTCTACTCCGAGAAGCTTAAGAACGGAGGACGAATCACGCGTCCCGAATAAAGATACATATGTTCCTCATCGAACAATAAAACTGCACGTTCCGCTGACTTCGTCCCAACGACAGCACCCGCCCTTGATCCCGATGGGATATTTCTCATAAAAGAATACATACACTGCCTCCGACGCACTGGGCGGTGCGATGCAAAGTTGTCCAGATATCCTCATAGGTATAATTAAGTGACGGCCAGATGCTGTGATGACCATCAACCCCTTCCAGTGGCGCTAACCAATTTCCAACTACCACGCATCATATGCCAGCCCATCGATAACTCCTACAGGTAAGAATTAATGAAACCGCCATCAACATGAGTGCAATTGGCTGAGTCACGTCGTTCGAGAAGGGATCGTCAGGATATCCCGGGCCGATGCTGTACGGCCACTCCATCGGAAGTGAACGGAAGAAGTCCCTGAAACGGACTCAGGGAAGATGGGGTGATGAGGCCATGCGGGAAATAAGTAGATTCTCGCCGCGGAAGTCGCAAAGATGACGTGGGGAACTGTGGGGGTCGACGTTTAGGAGGCCTAGATGCAGTCCCATATGACGAAGGGCCAGCCTGGCATGGAGCATGGCACCTGTAGCCAATCGGGGACAAGGAATTGACATTCCAGTACGGGATTGTGCGAGAATCGCCGGTAAACCAATACATAGCGCTGAAAGTGGCAAAGAGCTTGCGTCCATCGCAGGCGGAGATACATCGCTGTGGCCAGAGGGATGGAAGCAAACTGCAGCCGACCTGAGTTGCTGTGATCTACGAAACTCAACTCCGCGGGAGATCGTGCTGTATCCATGGCAGATGCCCACGGTACATTGGCCAGCTTCTCTTCTTTATCCCAAACTTCACAGGGTCTTGGTCCTGATGCGGTCCTGGGAGCGCGATGATGCATGATGGGGTCAACGAGGTAAAATTACTCAGCTTCCGTAATAAGAGTACTCGACTGTGAGAAATTATTTCCAGCAATGCGGAGCCTCAAACGTTATGAACGCGCGTAGATGCACGCTAGCTTGAGAATATTCGTAGTACAAAACAGGAGCGATCAAAATTGGTATGTGCTGCGGGCGATCTTTCATTTTTCCATCACGGGTGTGTAAATAAAAGACAGCACACGGTAGAGAATGAGTACTCGGTGAGGCAGGCAATACCACAGCTGTTGGTGCCTGCCCACGTTGAACAATGACACGTCAGGGGAAGAGCTTGGGTCTCATATTAGTAGTAGTTCCGACGGGAGTGTAAGTCTCCTATAGCTGGGCTCCAATAATAAGACCAAGGCGGCCATGGTTCGTGGTGATCCGATCTCTGGTGTCTATGTAATAAATAAGCAGCTATACTAATTCCAAGGGTCCCAGGAATTCGAAGCGATCTTCGGCGCCATGGATGATAGAACAAATGCGGATATGGAATCTCATATAACTGAAGAGTCCTCCTACACGTATCTGTCCATCACGGATCTTCCCATCCACGCCGTCTTGCTTCCGGTGCATTCTGTCACGTATGGCTCCCTCTTCTGGAATGTCTTACTCGACGTGCTCGGACTTGCTCGGAGCGCGTAAGCTCCCTGATATAATAGTTTCCACTAACAACAACTCGGATAATGATGGATTATTTGTTCATGTTTGGTGTCGAGCTCGTTGCCTCAAGTGGGGTGCAGTGAATCGTCCGTGTTGCACTTTGCCATCAACTGTGATCGTCAGCACCTATACCAGCCAGCATGACTCGTAAGTATCAAACGATCTCATCCTAGTTCTGTACTAATTATGAAAATCATAAGGAGGAAATCAGAGAGAGATGGACCGCGCGCGGGCAGCCAAGAAACAGGCAGGCAAGTCAAAGACAAAGGAAAGCAATACCACTCTAGCCAAACGTAAGGAGAAGTAAGCATGCATGCATACGGACATTATTTTTCTTTTGCCTCACTTGACCATTTTCGTATAGTGATGCTGAGATTCTACGCGCAAAACAGAAGGCACGAGCTAGCCTCGAAATTATGACTGATACAAACGCCTTGACTAATATGGTATTTTTCATACAGAAAAGCGAAGAACAAAAGGCTGCAACGCAAGCAGCGACAACTGCCAAATAACACTGGCGAGTGGCAGATCCCTCGCGAATCTGTCTCATCTCCTTGATATCGTATCGCTGTCCCCGTTGCAACGGGGGAGCTTCTAGTTAGGCCTTTTTTTCACATCCAATATCATCGGTTTTCAGCTTCCAATGAAACGCCGACCGTGAGCAAAACTACGCAAAACTCGTGATCTATATCTTTCGTAGTGGCGTGGCTATCGCCGCATCTCACCGAATGTGGATCTGAGAACGGAATTCATAGAACGGGCGTACTACTCAATCAGGAGAGCGTAGAGCCTCTCCAAGGTCATGTGAGATTCGTTTCTGGTGCCATATGCAAACTGCCGATTCGAGAGGCTATCTGATCAGAAATATCCTATTTTGCTCCCGTTGCCCACTGTCATCATGATATCCCTGATATCCCGGACTTTGCGGCGCTGTGTGATGGCGTGCTCCCAAGTTGCCGTCCGTTTCGCATATTATGATTTAGCGCAAAGCAGCATCGGACACGTCGCGCTAGCAGCCTGTCACTGATCCAAGTTGGACTAGTGACGGTCCCGCGATGTGGAAAAAAAAAAGATCCGATTCTGCGTGCGACTCTGGGCTCTGGGCGCCTGATCAGCAGTTCCGGGATAGAGCGGATGAGTAAGTACGTTACCTCTCTAGATCTTGCCAGTCGACTGGACCAGTCAACAAAGGGAATCGCGGGACGATTGACAGTGCGAGAATCAGCCTCATGGCCTTCTGGCATCCGCCATCCCATTCTCATGACGAAAATGTGACAGTGCCTTTGACAGGTCGACACGGGGGAGCCGTCCCTTGTCCGCTAAAAATGCCAACCCGTGAAAAGAGGCCGAGGGCAGGGAAAATCAGAAGAATCCGCACCACTATAAGTACACATGCCTTACATACTCGAAGTCCCATCACCACTGATAAATCCAGATTTAATCACCACGCACGACCTGAAACGCTTCGAAGGAGCACCCGCCAACATGATTAAAATGCTGATTGAACGTGTCCCAAGATCCGCTGGAGCGTCATGCTGTAGCAGTCTGTATAATAACGTGGTGCATAAAACCTGCTGTTACTTCGGATCTACATTCAGACTCAGCCAAGAGCGGCACCCAAGCGTTCATTTCATACAAAGTTAAAGCCCGATCACAGTCGACGATCCTGGCGTTTGGACAGCCCGCCATCGCTAATATGTATCATGATCTAACCCTTGGTATGTGGCAGCTGATTGCAGGGTAGCAGGCAGCCCCTAGTCGCGTATGTATTCATTTCATCACCCCCTAACCTTTCGACATCGGTGTGCCTCAGATCGGAGTAATCGCAGTGCCTTATCGGCTAGACTACGGCAGTGGCGGTAGTAGGAGGAGGGCAGTGGCTGGACGTGGCAGGTGCTCAGCCTCTCCTTGGTCCTTGTCCATGTGGAAGCTTCTTAGTGACAGCAAATTGACAGTGGCTGGACGGTTGCTTGACGGTTGCAACCTCAGCATCTAGCTTCCCCCACCCCGTATGTAAGTATCAGTCAAGGAATCACGCCTGCGACAGCAAACCTTATTACCTACAGCACTATGACTCCACCTCCCGGGCCCTCCGCTAGGCGCCGCCCGAACTGCGCACGAGGTGCTCATTTGGCACGCTATTGGAATTGTAGAGTGCACAGTTAACACCGATCATAAGCACATGACCTTTCCGCGCAGCACGGAAGGGATAACGTTCTCGAGCGCCATGGGACATGTTGGGTTGCAAGCGACGGAGGGCCGAACAGAGAAGTACACCACCTGACCAGAGTGTCTTTTGGCTACGTACAACCAGTATCAGATGCCCGTTTAATTACCCAGTCAGCTAAATGACTTGATGTGGCCATCACTGGATCCGAAAGAAGCATGCTCTATACACTTCGATAGATTTATTCCTGTTATGCGAATGCGAAATGGGCAAATGTAGTAAGTCTTAGTTTCGTCGTCATTTCACTTTAACTGCCTGCCCGCCTTCCAGCCGCCTTCGGCGAGGAGCGTCTTCCGGAGAATTATCCACCTTGTCCTTTTGATACACCGAATTGGGGCCTAAGGGGAGATATGCGTGTGGATAGGGTGGAATAGGCGCAACGGGGTATGAAGGCGGCGAATGCGCAGGCTGATGACGTGACCGATACAACGACAGCATTGTGTTAACGAAAAGCGTCAAGAAGGACAGTGACGTCAACGAGAACACCTGTTCGTCACCAAACATTTGGTTCAATGCTGCCATAAACATAATAAGGATGGTAAATGGACTTACCAATGTTTTCCAGCTAATAGGTTCAACGAAGCCGTTTACGACTTCGGCGATCAATTCAGCGCCGATGCGAGCTCTGCCAACCGTAGTGGGATCACGATTCATACAAGCCTCCCAAGCAGCGCATTGGCGTGCCATCGCAGGGATTTGATTATTTTCGCAAAAATTATCTTTGTATTGAGAGGCACAAGCGCCAATCTCCTGCACGATATCTGACGTCATCACCAGTGAGTAGTCCTCGATGCCAACTGTAACCATGATCGCATACCCATGGAATATTCCGCGATTCGATGTTCAACATCGCGTTGAACCGTAAGAATGAACTGCACGAGCAAGTACAGGAACACCAGCACGAGCGAGAGATTGAAGAAAAATTGAAGATATCTACATCCAGTCAGAAGGCATCCACATGACAAAGAGATGTGTACGAGCTCACCCGAGCAACACATAGGGGGTTTCAGACCGAGGAGCCGGTGCAGAGGGCATGTTCAGCGTGTAGTGAGTTGACGTATTCCGAGTCAGGGGTCTACCGAGACCTCCTTCGTCTTCGATGTCGTCCTCGCTTGAATGTTCCAGATCTTCGTTCCTTGGACGAGATTTGGCACGTGTCCTCTGTCTTGAATTGTACACCCTTCTCAGAGCACCTGTGGCCACAGCTCGACCACTGTCCCTTTCACTGTCCTCCGGCTTTGGAGGGCTCACGTCAGACATGTCAACATCGCGAAGCTCTTGAGCTGGAGGCTGAGGAAACGCCTTTTGGGGGGAGAAATTCGGGGGAGGCGTCCACGGATATGGGGCGTTCGTCTGTGGCGGGGGACTTTGAAAGATGAAAGGAACATTGCGGTTCTCACCGAACATCGGAGGGAAAGGTGATGTCGGGGCTGCGAGGTTTAGGTCATTGAGAGGGCCTGCACAGAGTTCATCTGGATGAACATGCGGGTCTGAGAGACATGTGGACGTACGTTTGCGAGGCGTGCTTGTATCGTCGTTAGATGTTGCCCAGATAGCCTTTGTGTTATTGCTGGGACGAGACGTAAACTGGAAGTCCATAGGTGCTTCTGTCGACCTCTGGTGCGAGTTCATGATGATCAGACTCAGACTCAGCCCGGCTATCTGGGAAGCGACGCATTTCGTCAGTCCAAATTACACCCAACAGCAAGTCAACAAGACATACTTGGTGCAGATGCGGGTATTTACTGGGGACAATGCCCGTCAGCAACGCGGAACGTGTTTTTGAACACCGTGAGCGCGGTTGACCAGTCACATGCCACAAATTTCTTGGTGCGAGTCACGTGGTCAATACAGTAGCAGTTGTTTTTTGCTAGTGGTGGAATAGTTTGGCATACACACACTCTTGGACTTGGACGTTCATCAATTGCAATCCATTAGGAGCCTCGAAAAGCACGCATCAGGATGCTCAGTAGTGCGTGGAGAACGGCCAGCAAGCAGGTACTTCCTTGTGCCAGGCAATCAAGTCGCCGTTTTCATCCTTTAGCCAGTTGGAACCCGCCGTCTGCGAGCCTCGTGCCAATAGTGATCGAGCAAACTGTAAGTAAGGATAGCGACTTCCCCGCGTCCCCACCCTCATCTCCAACCTTGCATGCTCAGGGCCGTGGCGAACGATCATACGATATATTCTCTCGTCTTCTGCGTGAGCGTGTCATCATGTTGTATGGACCTGTAAGCAGAACACCTCAGGATGCCTACGTTTCATTTCCAGCCATTCAACGAAACCCTTAGATTAGAGACACGGACTCGGCGTTGACCGTGGCACAGCTCCTTTTTCTCGAAGCTGAAGAGACGTCTAAACCAATTCACCTCTATATCAACTCTCCCGGCGGAAGTGTGACTGCAGGGCTGGCCATTTATGACACTGTAAATCTAAAGTTTTTGCTTTAATATTTATGCTGACAGGTCTACAGATGCAGGTTTGTCCCGTGATCCAACAATCCAAGAGAAATCATTCAGTCATTCATTTGGCAGTACGTTTCGTCACCAATACATACTTACTGCGTTGGACAAGCGTGTTCGATGGGTTCCTTGCTGCTCGCCGCAGGTCCGTCCCTGAACATATAACCATATCCCGTGACAAGGTTTGAGCATGCCTCAGGTGAAAAGGGTAAACGTCACTGTCTTCCGAACGCCAGCATCATGATTCACCGTAAGCACATGACCACGGCATCGTGTTCCGCCATAACTGAATGTCCCTCCTTTACTGCCAGAACCCTCTGGTGGTGCTTCTGGGCAAGCGTCTGATATTGCCATTCATGCTAAGGAGATCCTCCGCGTGCGCCGCTTGCTAACCGGCATCTATCAGCAACATTGCGCTAAAGAAGGCGAAAGCGAGGCTGCAGGGTTGGGGCGTTTTGGTATGGTCGCTATCCACTTAGAGTTTGGTTTCATAGTGATTCCTCAACCTTTTTTTCCCTCTTCATTTCAGAGAATGCGCTGGAACGGGATTACTTCATGACAGGTGAAAGTTCGTTCATCAATACATTTCCAGTCACGCTCATCTCCTTTATAACTTAGCACAAGAAGCCCTTGATTTCGGAATTGTAGATGGAATTTTGGAAAAGAGACCAAACTCCGACTCCGACTCCTCTACTGCATGAACTGCTTGTAGTATCCAATTACCCCCCGCGGGTTTGGAAATGGGAGTGTGCTCCTTACTTGCCGTTTTAGTGCGCACTTCTCATGCCAAAGTGGTCTCAACAGCTTAAGAGAATGAAAGTGCCCTCCTGAGAAACTTTGTCCCAGGTGGCAGGAAGCTGTACCATGAGTCCAGCTTTCCTTATATGGCGCATGTTCATGAACTGCTGTTTGTGCGTGTTCTGTTTATAATTACTTACCTTTCGGGTCGCGAATACTCGCTTTCTAGAATGATTAAACGGTTCCTTGCGGTCGGTACTAATCACTGAATGCCATGCTTCTGAATCGGATCGCATTGGCCACTCAAACTGCGGGGTTTCACCATGGGGTCTTTCCTTTCCCGGGTATGAACACGCTATGCTATTTAGGAATTGAGGAAAAAACAGCTTAGAGCTGCATTCTGTTTACGCCATGACAGTGGCACCATGAATGTGCCTTGCGGGGGTCGTGGGGAACGTGCCACTGCCATGCATTCTTTTCAGTCGATCAAGATACTCGTGCAAAACCTGTTGCTTCATCTCGGTGCCGGCGGAAACAGGAACCTTGGTCCGCAGCCATGTCAGACAATTATAGAGCTGATCCACTGATCGCTGACAGTCGAATGCTTAGTCAATGGCTAGTGCAATCCGCCCTCCTGCCCTGCCTGGCTGACTGTTGATGATTATTATTATGTCGACCGTGTCAAAACGCCCATTTCTCTGCTTCCCGGAGAACCACCAGCGTGAGTCTATATATGTACACCAACATCACCAAGCACACGCACTTCGAAGTCGCAGCGTCTATGGGTCCAGTCACCTTGTTGGCGACATCCCCGGCCAACTTGGACATGAAACTCTATCGCTAATTGAGCGGGCTCGCGGCGCCACTCTGGCAACGTTTGAACCTTGAACAGAGGAAGGGAGGTCATCAAACTCGTCGCATTTAACGAGACGCCGTCTTATCCTCAATCATTTCCCTGCTGATCGGTTCCAGTGTTTGTTCTGCCATGGCCATGGACCAACGACATTCCCAGAAGAGACTTATGCACCAAGATGAAGGCGGTTGATCGAGTGTGGTGTTCTACAATATATATCGCAGTAAGCGAATCTAAAATCTGACAGGGGGTTGCTTTATAGAGTCGTTTCCCTCATGTTTTTTTCCGACGTGCTTCGACCTATTGCCTGAGCCTCGGAAAACCAGTAGCCCTACCTCAAGGCAAGGTACAACGATACTATCATAATATGTAGATGTGATCTCAGATCTGCCTGCTAAGGAAAGGAAAACCCTTATCAGCCATTCACTGAAATTCCAGCAGAAACTGCGCAGCTGAAAAGCCTCCCTCTGTAATGTAAAGCCAGTTCATTTCCCTACCATTGTTACTACATATTTGCCAATTGCAATTGATCACGGCACTCCGTCATCGGGTTCTCTCATCAATCGCTGGCAAGTTGCTTCCAACTTCGACCCGACTCAACTCACATATATATGGGCGCGGAACCCTTTTTATTACCGCTCTTCCGTGTGGTCAGAGTGGTCTGTGGGCCACCGTAATCCATTCTGCCAATCGATCATCACCACCATCATCATCATACTACATCATGCAATCATTAATCACCCCTCGCTGATTCCATCTAGGACTCAGATCTGAATGGGGCTAGGTCCGTGGGCGTGATCGGAGCGTATGTACTGCAAGTACTTTAGATGGGTCCAAGATCTCAGCCTACGCCGCTGTCGACTCATCCGAATCATGCATCTCGCCACTTGCCATGCGCAGCATTCCCTCCCCCCCCACTTCCCTTTGCTATGTGATCTGATATCAGCATTTCAACACAGGAAGTCGTCGAAGCCTCATCCTCATTGCTATCTCGATGGTGATCTTCATTGAATTTTTTTTTTAGGTGCGATGTGATGCCGCGCACCTAAGAATGGAAGCTGGGCGACATGGCTTAGTGGTTCCAGATCGCCTGCATCGTGCTTGCTTGCACGACCCACCCAGATCGAGTCCCTTCGATGCCAGATTATATTCCGGGGCTCATAACCTGTTGAACATAGGCTATGTACCTCGGAATATGATCGTTCGTCAACGCCTTCTCTCGGGTTTTTTTTCTTTTTATTAATAAAACGAAACCTCTGATATCGATGATCGGCCTAGGCAGCATCATCCGGAAATCTACGAGACGATCACATCTGGCAAAGTGCGAGAGATTTACACCAAGACCGACCGTCGCCGTTCAATTCTCGTTCTAGCTAGATCAACTAGCCTACAACAATTATACCCTACACCGCAAGTTTCGGAAATGAAAAACCAAGGTAAACATAAAAGGAATACAGATAAGGATAAGGATACAGGAGACGTCTCGTGTGATGGGGTGAACGCGTCAGAAGGGGACATTCAAGAAAAGAAATATGCACGAGAGGGGCGAGCTTCCCATTTCAGACGCATGGACGACATGGCAGTTTCGTCAAGGTTCAGACGTTCATGTTCGTGTTCATGCGTGGTAGGAAGCTGCGGCGATCACCCTTGCCCTTTCCTCCCTTGCTTTTTCTTCCACCACTGTCTGCAGCATCCGTAGATGTGGATGTGGCAGCTGCACTAGTGGCTGACGTAGTCGCAGTCTCGTTCGTATCCGAAGTTGCTGTCACAGCCGCAGCATTACCTGCGTCGTCGCCGGAGGCGTTGTTACTGACCGTAAACTGTGATCCTCGTCAGTACGAGCGCCCCTATGAGCCAAACAAACAAACATACGTATACAGCATCATCCAGAGATCCGTGTTGGGCGATAGGAACCAATAGCGGCTGGTGGTTTGCAGCAGTGTTGATCGTCGAGATCTTGTACGTGCCCTCAGGGAGACCATCTGTCACGTCCGCGGTAAGGATGCCATTCTGAGCTGCGTCGTTCAAGCCCTTGAAAAAGGCAAACTTGGTCGGATCGGTGGGCGTAGTCTGAGTGAGCGAGCTCAACTCCTCGATGACCACGTGCGAGTGACCCCGGATCTGCCCCTGACGGTTCAGCTGCTGGGGCGCCGAGAAGTAGTTCTCCTGGGCGTTCACGAAGTTACCGGTTTCCATGCCCTGAATAGCAAGCGATACAGTGAATTGCTGGTTAGCAGGAATGGTGTCGAGATTTTTGGGGTTGGTGAACTTCGCGGAGGGCATATCGGAGCTAGATGGAATGGAACCCATAGGAGCCGGATTGCATGATCCACCAGCGATCTGCTGGCCATTGGTGATCGGGAGATCGGGAACGGTCAAACAGAAGTTGATAAAATTATTCGACGAAGTCAACGAGGCGACCTGTCCAGCAGCAGGTTCATCTTGGCCATCGTTTTCGAAACCTTTCGCAATGACAGCGGGATCAAGGGCTGGAGGAACACGAATAAGATAAGGACAGGCCAAATAGGGGGGAAACCACGTACTTAATGATGTTTGTGGGTCATCGCCCCCACCAGCCCCAGCAGTGGAAGACGCGGCAGATGAAGCCGCTGTGGCACTCGCAGAGGCTGAGGCGGCCGCATCTGCGGTATCGACCGACGCCGTGGCCGTTGAGGTAGCACTGGTCGACGATCCTGACTTGTTCTTGCCTCCACCTTTGCGTGCGACGAGGCCAGGCTCGGGGACGGTCAAACCAGCGACCAACGAGGCAAGAACAGGGAGAAGAGTAATCGTCGAAAATAAAAACTTCATCCTTACTGAAACATACAAAGGAAATGCCGGAGAAGTTGGAAAGAACGAAAGAACCTAAAGAACTAAAACTCCTTTGGACGTCAGAAATTTCTGACAGAGCAATGGATGCCTGGGGTACGCACGAATTAAAGCAGCACTGCTGCTGAATGTAAAGAGGATTGAATGGAGGTCTTTTGCAGACACGAAAACAGACGGGCTGATACTTTTTAAAGTACCAGAGTGTCGTCTGTTTTTGCGTCTTCAAAAGACCTCCCTTGGTCTCACCATGGAATCTGAAGATGAGTCGCCCTAGGGATGGAGAAAAAAAATGTAATTACCTTCACGACAGACATTGTCGGAGGGTCGGGCTGGAGGCCAGATCGGAAATCATTGGCAAATTGCCGTTTTCCGGAGACAAGGCACCTGCCATGCTTTGTCAGCTCTTCGCCTGCCCTCGGTTGTCTGATAAGATTACATTAGAAAACGAGTCCAGACGAAAATGCACATTTTCCAAAAATTTGCGCTCGAAGAACAGTGAGAAATGATCACGGAGACTAGAAAAACCTGACGCCGATCTCACACAATTATATCATGAATCCTCCAATTGAGCGGAACAGGTCGCCTGTGGCGTAGGACAATTTCCTGCTCCTAGCGCTGGTACCGGTACAACAGATGCACAACTTGAATGACATAGCAACAGATCATTAATGCAGTTGTCCATGTGTGCATCATTCGCATTTTGTTTTGACCATAAAAGACGCCAATGTATCGATCTCGTTGACAACGTGGTCCTGAAAATGCCTCTCTGCTAAGGTAGCCAGCAATGTATGGACTTCTGCAACGTCCCCCATGACCGGCGTGCGAGTCTCGTTATCCTCCAGCAATCGTGAGCTACGCCTTCGGCTCTGGTCTTTCGGGTCCCTCCGTGGCCGGTTAGCTGTGGTGGGAATGACGAGAGGGCTATGAGCCCGTGAGCTATGTCGCATGGGTTCTAGGAGGAAAGAGGGAGCGGGTGGGTCGGCCGAGGTGAGCGGTGATGGGTATATGACAGGTATGAGATTGAAGTGTGAGATATAACGATGAAGCGTCGTCATGGGCAAGCTCTTGAAGTCGATCTGCAAGACACACAAGTCAGTCAGTCAGTCAGTCTTGCACTTTGAACTAGTCAGGCCTCGTGTCCTCATGAAAATCCATGTGTGGCCCGAACGGTCTGAAACAAAATGCAAAGGTAAACACTCACACTTGATTTCTCCTCGTCTAAGTCAGCGCCCGCCTTGTCTCCCTTCCTCGTGGGCTCGACACGTTTTCTTTTGACGCGCGGTTCTCCGTCCGCTCTATCCACCGCCTGCCTCTTGGTGACAGTAGAAGGCGGTCCAAAGTATGCTGCATCGTCATTCGGCTTCTTTCTAGCCTGTAGACGTGACCGGGAGCCCGAAGCGATGATCCCGGAAACGGAGCCAGCAACGGACATCGTTGTTCGGTTGAAAGCGCGGAAGCGGTATGGGCGAGTGAAATATGGTGTCTTTGGGGTGACTTTCTAGAGTGCTGGACGTGCAGGTGTTGCTGTAGCTAATACCAGTAGCAAGTGTAATACTGCTGTTGTTGAAACGTTGAACTTGAAGCCTGCAACATGCGACTATCGTATTCCCACGAGAGTCAATCATTTACTATTTGTCTCTGACAACATACTACGACCTGTGTAACTTGGAGTTAGTCCGCAGGGGCGCTCTGTTACCGTCGCTGTCAGTCTAACGTGTAACTGTCTCAAGATCGCGTTTAGTTCGGTCGAGTACCGCTTTGTTTTGGGTACCGAACATTGGGAAGACCGATAAAGGACCGCAATATCTCAGCAGCACTACCAAGTTCCCTTCTTGTCTCTCACCACCGACTTCGTATTATCTTTTAGCAATGTCGACCTTTGGTACTCTGTTCCGCGTCACCACCTACGGTGAAAGCCATTGTGCGTCTGTGGGTGCCATCATCGATGGATGTCCTCCGGTATGAGTCACTCCTATGATACTCCTCCCGATCAAGCTGATAAGCGTGCGGTAGGGACTCGAATTAACCGCTGCAGAGGTTCAAGTGCAACTAAGTCGAAGAAGACCAGGGCAGAGCAACTTGACCACTCCTGTGAGATTACAAAATGGCTTATTAGGATCCATCATCTGACTTCCGTCGTATGACAGAGAGACGAAAAGGACTTGGTACACATCCAATCTGGAATTGAGCATGGTGTGACTCTCGGAACACCGATCGGACTGCTGGTCAAGAACGAGGATCAACGCCCGAAGGACTACACAGAAACGGACCTCTACCCTCGCCCTAGCCACGCAGACTACACCTACTTGGAGAAGTATGGTATCAAGGCGAGCAGCGGAGGTGGACGTAGCAGTGCTCGCGAGACCATCGGTAAATAACAACCTCCGGTCCGGTCTTTGTCCGATATGCTCATCAAAGTAACTTTGATTAGGCCGAGTGGCAGCTGGTGCAATCGCCGAAATATATCTAAAGAAGGTATACGGCATCGAGATAGTGGCGTTCGTCTCATCAGTCGGAAAGATTCACCTCCCTTCCAACACGGCACCGCCACCTAACACCCAAGACGAAGATAGCGACGACGCAGCCGAAGCCCTGTCCCCCGAATTCCGCCAACTTCTAGCGACGATCACCCGCGAAGAAGTTGACAAGCATCCTACACGTTGCCCTCATCCCGAAACTGCGGAGCGTATGACCAAGGTTAGTTTCCTTTACGTTGCATCTTCCATATACGTTTACATTTTCCACTTACATTTACATTTACATTTCCACATCCCTTTCCCGATCTCGCCTCACTGCCACCTCCTTGATTCTACTAGCGCATCATCCGTGCCAAAGATGCTCTAGACTCTATTGGCGGTACGGTGACCTGTGTCATTCGTAACGTTCCATCGGGATTGGGAGAGCCGGTCTTCGATAAATTCGAAGCCAAATTGGGACATGCTATGCTCTCTATTCCCGCCACTAAGGCATTCGAGGTTGGATCAGGATTCAAGGGTACTGAGGTCCCTGGAAGCAAGCATAACGACCCCTTCGTACTCAAGGACGGCAAACTCGGTACCACCAGCAACTGGAGTGGCGGAATTCAGGGCGGCATTACCAATGGCGAGGACATCTACTTCCGGTAAGTCATTCTTCGAAACTTCCTGCCAAGACTACAGTCCCAATGGAATCCGTCGTTGCAGGATCGGGTTCAAATCTCCGGCCACGATTTCACAGGCACAACACACCGCCCAGTACGATGGCACCGAAGGAACATTGGCAGCTAGGGGCCGTCACGACCCTTGTGTCGTTCCTCGCGCTGTCCCCATCGTCGAGGCAATGGCTGCCATCGTCGTCATGGATCAACTCCTTATACAAAACGCCCGTAAGGCTGCTGCTAGTCTACTTCCTCCCGTCACGACTCTTCCCCCTACCATGGTCATCCCTAAGCACTAAGCTCATGTAGACTTGTCTGTATCTTTCAACAAGAGTGTCCCCGTGTAGATCTGTTAACCCAGAGTGCGCAATACGGAATGTGCATATAGAGGGTTTTATATGGTACAAATGTCATGACGCATAGCCTATACGGTCAGCAAGAAGCGAGAAGCCAGGTCATTATCCTTCGTCTGAGTCCCCACATACATAGAAACAGCAAACGATGGGTTCCAAATGCCACCACCACCACTGGCGAAGCAACAAGGATGTGGGCGACCTGCCAACGTGAGAAACGCTCTGAACACTTACATGGGTATTCAACAGCCTCCCGGGCCATTTACCAAAAGCTTCGTCCACCATCTGCTCTCTCAGCTTCCGTTCACGCTCGCTGTCCTCCTCTGTCCGGGTGACGACGTACGACCGGCAGTTGGCAGATGATCAGGAGGCGCGTGTGTTCGCCGACCGTGGCATATGCAACACGCGAACGCGAACACTCCCATCGCCCGTTCCCGTTCCCATTCCGTTCCCGTTCACAACGCCGCCGCCGTCCATACACGCCGCCCTACCTGGAGCTCGTGGGACAGCCGCCCGCGGCGCAAACAGCCGCACTCTGCTTCCCAGCGGACCCCAGCCCTTGCTGTCCGCAGCGTGGTGCGTCCGCAGTGGGGCAGATATGGAGGACGAGGGCGAGCCAGAGACGGACGACGCGTTGGAGGAGAGCCGCGGCCGCCGACCGATTCCTGCTGTTATCCGGACTCGAGACCGGAAGCGCACGCGCGGAGACGATCGATCTGGGGTTATGGGCACTGGCTCGTCATCATCCTACGCTCCGAGTTTTATGCGAGTGGGAAATCATGCGTATTTTGGTCAACAGTGAGCATAAGTTTGGGCGCAGCGTAGTGGGTCTGTGCATGGGACTCACGGGCGGAAGACGATGCTGGGCATTGGCGGTGAATGCCTCGGGGTACACCGCGTTACTCTCGGTCGTCTCCTCATAACCCTCGTCTTCTGAATCAGGGATATATATTGCATGATAACGACCCGTGCGGGGATCGGGAGATGTCCGAGTGCCATCGATCGAGGTCGCTTCGTCTCTGAGCCCATGCAGAGGCTTCCTGTCCGTGTCCTGATCTGATAAGAGCTTCATGAGTTATCACGCGGACGGGTGATAGTTGATAGTAAGCAGCAGTCTCCATGGCAAAAGTCGATCGATCGGAGGCCTCCGTTGCCATCGCCACACGCACCTCTGTGTTCAAGAAGCCGGGTCTGGGACCCGTTCACGTCAATATGCATCTAAGACTGGTCGATGGCCAGAGGCTGGCAGATGCGGTGTAAGCCCACTGAGAAATGTAGAGCCATTGAATTTGAAGTACGCTCCACGCGGTTAGATAATGATTGAGTATCCGCGTGCGCCGTGCGCCCGGGCCACGAGCCACTATCGTAGCATCTTCTCAAGCGCTCATCAGGTCCAAATAACGTACACTCGCGCATAATACGCATTGACGAGGGACTGGCAGGTGCATGCTACGGCTATGGAGGTTCGATGCATGTTATTTAGGGCATCTTGTGACAGTTCATATAATAAATCCAAAATTATAACAAGGAAGATGTCCAAAAAAAAATTTAAGAATATCTAGGGATTTAGCTCCCAAATCCATTGCGACGAGCAAGAATACTGTCCAACAGAAGCGAAGGGATGTCACTAGGCTAGGATCTGTGCAAGGACTTGCTTTACGACCCCTGCGTCGTATCGCGGACTCTGACCTGCGGTGCCGTTGACGGTGCCTCTGGTCATGATGCACTTGACGCCTATCGCCTAGTATCGGACACTCATAAGCCAGGAAAGGTGTACAGCATTACTTCCACTTACCGTCAACGCCTCCACGTCCACATCGATACTTGTGCCCTCCAGCCAAACGAGATGGGTGACGAACGCGGAGATCGGATACACTGTGGACGCGTTCCCAAGACCATACGAGGGCTTCTGGTACTGCGAATTCAGTACCCCTGCAATAGCTCTGCCGCCAGCCGTGAGATCGAGATATGCGTTCTTTAGCGGAACACCCACTTAACATAGTCGACAGCGCTGTAGCCGTCCGTTTCTCTGTCATTCTTTCCATTCACTGACTGAGATCAAAAAGGACATCCACTTCCCCAAGACGTAAGTTCGCTTACAGAACAGGATTTTGGCGTGCAAGAGGCTAGATCCTGCAATCGCAGATGCGACACCGCGGAGAGCTAAACAGGGAACAATACTTGTGCAACAGCATGTTTTGAGGACACTCAGTGAAACTATTACAAACATAGGACGTACCTTGTCCAGAGGGAGCCGCATGAATATACCAAGGCCTCCGAGGTCGCCAGGGTCTTGATGAACTCAGGGTTGGGCGTGGGATGCACTTCGTGGCCGTACGCGTTGATGTAATACAACCCTATCCCAACATGAAGTGTGGGTGCATTATCAGGAGAGATTCATCCGAGATCTACCCACTGCATATCCTAGCTTTCAGTGGCTCATAACCGCGGTCTTTGTCCAGTTGGCTGTACATGACATTCGACTGATGGAGAATGCTTTCACGCACGGGCGAAAAGACCTCCAATTCAGGAATGTCTTCCTTGTCTTCCTGGAACGAAGACGGAGGATTTACTGGATGCGAAATCTCGCATTGCCCGACGAGCCTGGAGCCATTTTCCTGAGAGAAGACGTATTTGAGATCCATTCGTGAATCGAGATCGGTCAACTCACTAGCTCTGCAGCTATAGTCACCGTATGGTTGGTAACTATTATGGGTAGTATATTTGCCTTGGCATAGCCTGTCAGCCGATGGCGGATGCACATTGCTGTAGTGGCACTTACCTGACTGTTGGTGATGGACGCAAACAGGAAAATGGCCGAAGGTAAAGAACGAAAGAAGATCTGAGCACCAGCAATAAAATAGTTGCCTATGCTAGGAAAAGGTCAATAAAGCCAAGTACCTCTTTCGTCGTGTGTTTGAATTACCTTCCATTCAAGAAGGAAAAGTTCTTGTGAGCTCGTTTGAGCACCTCGTTTTCAAAGTAAACGAGAAAACCTAACAGTGCAGCATAGCATCGTTCATAATTTTACACATTAGTTTGTACTCTTTCTGAGGCGTTAGAAACGAACCTCGGATAGTCTCTTTGCGGTCATTAGGGATACCCGACCAGAGAGGGCTCTGTCCTTCAATAATGTCCCGCCACTCTGCGCGAGCCTCGCGTTCCGGAACGTTCGCGGGTAACCTGTAGGAGAGAAGCGCGCATACGGCGCCGAGGGGAGAAGTCGGGGGAGCTGAAGGTATCATGCGGACCAGCCTAGACCGTATGTCACCTTGCATGCTTCGAGTCAGTTGAACGCCAAGATCGTTCAGCAATGGCGACGCGCACCTATGGATGGCCCTCCTAAGACCCGGATGATCTCACTTGACGAGCCTCCGTCGTCGGAAACAGGGAGAACGAAACACGCATTGTCGAAAGCGGAGCATATGGAATTTCCACCAGAACCGCCAGATATCACCGTGACCTGGGGAGACGACTCGAGAGTAGCATTGTTGTGGTCACCAATGGTCAAAGGAAGGCCACCGTTGGCGCGTCCTCCAGAAGTGGGTGGCTGAAGAATGGTATTACTGGATTGCACAGGAAGATCGAACACCGACGAGCTTGGGCTGTCATCGATGCGGGCAGCGTGGAGCAGGTTGTGGTCGATAGGTTCTTCAGGTCGAGGTCTAGGTATCGAGGTTAATTGTTGGACTCGTCACTGATAGACCCCTGGTAAATACTTATGCATCAGTGATAGTGTACACTGCAGGACCAGGTTTATGTTCCCCAATTGCCAATGTCGAAACTAGACTGACTGCGCGTTGGTATATGGAGTATACCCCGGAGACACGTAAATACTTAGAAGACAGGCGTTAGTCATCTCTAGTCGCTACCGAGTGTTGTGTACCCTGTTAGCATTCCGAATGTTTTCGGTTCCTGTGTCTTCACAAATTAAAAAATCCGAACAGCAACAAATACCGATTACGACCTAGGACTCCGAAAACTCCAGTAAATTAGCAAGGCTTACTATGAGTATTGTAGTGAGCGCGACAAAAAAGGTAATGCCGCTGCGTGCACACTGTTTCCCACGGCTTCAGAACCTTCATGCTCACTGTGTGCAACAGTGAGCTCAATAATTTCATCATTTCTTTTTATTTCATTTTATTACAGTAAATTGATTCATAGTGCTATAATGTATGTAAATACCCTCAGAATGGTTCATGACTGGTATATGTTTTTGTAACGCTATTTTGTTGCTTACATAGACAGACATGACCCACCAAACAGTCAGCAGTGCAGCCGCTGACACCGCGAACCCAAATGCGACAAGCGCTGGGCCACAAGAGCCAGCGGGTGGACCGCGTAACGCAAAGTGAGCTGCCACGAGCAAGTGTGCCACAGCGCGAATGCAGAAGACGTTGCCGAGCAAGTCGAGCAAGTCGAGGGGGGAGTGAGAAGGGAAGGATGGCGAAGAGGCAACCGCAGCGACAGGACCGGGCAAAGGTGCCGCGGGCCAAACGACTGGCGGTGTAAGCCTCGCCAATCCCGCGAGCAGCCAGGAAAATCCTCCTGGAGCCCGAGTCGACACCCACAACCCCACAACAACCCCAAATCGCC
>MU123707.1:304415-318001 GCA_014904935.1 Melanogaster broomeanus | reverse complement strand
CGTGTCTCCCGGGGTATACTCCATATATTATACCAACGCAGCAAGTCAGTCTAATTTCGACATTGGGAACATAAACCTGGTCCTGCAAGTGTACACTATCAGACACGTAAATACTTAGAAGACAGGCGTTAGTCATCTCTAGTCGCTACCTTATTTAGGTCTCAAATACGAGACGTAACTTGGCAGTTCAGTCTTCTGCCTGGCGCCGACTTACAGTACAACGACGATGATTCAAACTCCCCGGACTCCCTCAGCCTTCTGGACGACAGCACAATGCATGGTACTAGTACCTACTTGAAAATAAGGTTCAACTCAACAAAATGCATGATGTGGTAACGACAGAGACGACAAGTGATACTACTAAAGGTGTGCTAAGGCAATGGGGAGCGGAAACGTGGCGTGTTGCAATACTATATAATACCGCTTCGAGCTCGACTGCACTCCACCCAATCATCAACATGCCAGTGCCAACCGACTTCCCCGCGCTTCCAGGTCTCTACAAAGCCTTTTTTCTGTACATCGAACCACGTTAGCTTCCTCATTTTTCGTTAACATATCCGCAGAAGTCGCTGACATGACAGGACAGTGTCGGCCATTGCTCCTGCTTTCGTGATATGGTTCTTCCCCGGACCAGAATGGTTCCACAACCAGTTTATACCTCTCAGCGCCCTGTCCCGTCCACTGGATGCCAGAACGACCATGGCTATGTGGCAATTAGAAATATATACATAAGATATAATCAGGATCATAAGGAATCAGATATCACGGATATATATGATAATATAGACATGTAATCGAGAGATTTATATATATATTTGTGAGACACAGAGAGACATTCAGAGAATGCTAAAAGAGAGATGACACATCGAGCAAGAATGATCGACAATAAAATAGCATACATAGCATATTACAAGAGTGACGAAGACTCACCCTCGACACCCTCCACCAAACCTCCTTCACCCAGCATGCCAAACCAAGCCCCCAGACCGCAAGGACGCAGACGAAACACACAGCACCCCCGAGCGTGCTGCTCGAGGGGGAGCAATGTGGTCCAGATGCGAGTGGCCACGCACGGAGCACAAACCTGCACCAGCACACAGCCACGACGGCTGCAGCAACGATTGCGACAGCAATGGCAACAGCACGCAGCAGCAGTGGCGACAGGACAACAGGACGGGAAAGACGAGGGCGAAGGCAAGGTGGCAGCGCAAACGGCGAAAACAACGGCAGTGGCCGTGGCCACACAGCTTCACCAATACCAGCACCAGCAGCGAGAGAGAACGCCAGGAAACAGCAGCAATGGGACGCCAGCAGCAACAGCAACAGCTGCAGCCGCAGCAGAACCTGTTGCAGTGCAACCAACGACGGCGGCAGCAAGAACGACGGCGGCGACAGTGCAGATGGCCCCCTGATCCATCGGAAATGGACAAGAGCCACAGGGGAGTGTCACAGACACCATACGTCAGTACCGAAGCCAACGACACGAAAACCAGACGCACCGCAAGCCCTACCCCCAGGATATTCAAGATGCTACCTCGACTTACCATATCGGGTAACCGCGCAGGCGTAGTACTTCGACTTTCAGTTCGTTTATGTAAGCAACAAAATAGCGTTACAAAAACATACGTATGAACATTCTGAGGGTATTTACATACATTATAGCACTATGAATCAATTGTGTACTGTAAGTAAAATGAAATAAAAAGAAATGATGAAATTATTGAGCTCACTGTTGCACACAGTGAGCATGAAGGTTCTGAGGCCGTGGGAAACAGTGTGCACGCAGCGGCATTACCTTTTTTGTCGCGCTCACTACAATACTCATAGTAAGCCTTGCTAATTTACTGGAGTTTTCGGAGTCCTAGGTCGTAATCGGTATTTGTTGCTGTTCGGATTTTTTAATTTGTGAAGACACAGGAACCGAAAACATTCGGAATGCTAACAGGGTACACAACACTCGGATGTAAGAGTCTATAAAAGGTCTGTATAGCTCTGTAGAATACTCAGTGTACTGGTAAGTCACTGTATGGTAAGTAAGTACCTGTAGAATACTACAGGACTGTGAGTATAAGATGTATCTGTACTAGGAAGATACTCACCTCAGTGTACTGGTAAGTCACTGAGGTGTAAGACTACGAGACGCGTGTCTAACTGGACACGTGATTAGGTAAGCTAGGTAAACGCCTACATACCGATTGTATTCCAACACTCCCCCTCAATCGGAGTGGGGTAGTTCAAATAACGAAAGAATAGAAATCAACAATGAAATAATACCTAGTAGTAAAATTCCAATAAACGAGTGAATCTCGTCGTCCGTAACTGATTGTGTGCGACGCGGCTCGAAGTGCTGCGTCTGCGCGGTTACCCGATATGGTAATTCGCGGCACGTCTCGCATTATGGCGGTACAGGGGTGCGCAGTCTCGTCGCGCTGCGCTCGTGGTCCTCGGCTTTGGTCCTGGCTGGCCTGGGACATTCCCCTGGCATCTCCGGTGCATATCCGATGCATCCGACGGGTTGGATTGGGCCCGGTAGGGTCCCGACGCGACTGTATTTGGCGGGTGCGGGTTCCCGCGTGCGCGCGTGCTCGATGGATTCTCGCGGGTCGCGTTTTCTCGTGCGCGGGTGCCCGACTGACTCTCGTAGGTCGTGGCTTGAGTCGTCCACGTCGACGTGGCGGGTTCACGGGTCTGGTAGGGCGTTTGGTGTGGTCAGGAAGTGGTGTGGCGGCCTAGGTGAGTTCCTCATTGTGGTTCTGGCATTTTCGCGGCGGTGCTGACTTCGCTCGTCTTCAGCTAGCGTGCCCGTTTCGACTCGTTTCAAGTCGCAGCCGGTGCCGCTCGTTGCGCTGTCGTTGCTGCTTGGTCCACGGTCTCGTCCGCTGCGCTGCCTTTGCTCTGGTCCCCTATCTCTCCCTCGACCCTTCTCGACTGGCTTCGCCTTCGTATGCTGTCGCGCCCTTTCGTTTCGCTTCCTGAGGGCTTCCGCTCGCTTCCGTGGTCTCCTGGTGCAGCCGTTTCGCTGCCCAGCTCGTTGAGTGCGTCTGTGCTCGTCTGGGCACTGCCGGGTTCGTTCGACTTCACAGCGTCGTCACGCAGTCGTTCGGAATGGTAGATGATGGGTGGAGG
This sequence comes from Melanogaster broomeanus, assembly GCA_014904935.1. Classification (NCBI taxonomy): domain Eukaryota; kingdom Fungi; phylum Basidiomycota; class Agaricomycetes; order Boletales; family Melanogastraceae; genus Melanogaster; species Melanogaster broomeanus. Next base: position 314,875 of record MU123707.1, on the reverse strand, counting down.
AGGTTCTGGGGGTGCTCGAGGTAAGTCCTCGTTGAGGTTTGGGTTGCGCTGATCGTCTTCATTCATCTTCGTTGCTGGTCGCGCTGACTCCCTCACTTGTACTTCCTCCTTGATTGGCGTGCTGGGGGTGTTCGCGTGCGCGTGCACTACCGTCGCACTTGCGTTTGGTGGTGCCGTGCTCGCGTGCATCCTTCCACCCTCCGGCTTGACCTCTGGGTCATCTCGGTGCTTCCCGTGGTCCTCTTGCTCGACCTCGGACCCGTCGTCAGCATGGTCGCTCGATGGCTGATGGTAGCTCGCTCCCCCTCGAGCGACGTGCTCGGGGGTCTGTCTGGCGTGCTGGGCTCGACGCGTCCACCTGGGTCCTCAGGGATCCCTGCTGGGACTTGTGCGCTGCTGCTCGTCATGCAGCCGTCCCGCTCGTGTGTGCTGCTGCACCGTTCTGCCCGCGCGCAGCGTCCTTCGCCGTGCGCACTCGCGTCGTGCTGTTGGCCTGCGCGCGTGCCGTTCGCGTGCCTCTGGCTGTGGGCACCTCCCTGCACCTCCGTGGTGTCGTCTGGGGGCTCTGCACCCTCACTGTGTGCTCTCGTGCCGCTGCTCGTGACCCAACTGTTTCGCTCCCCCTTGAGCAGCATGCTCGGGGGTGTGGTGGTCTCGTGCGTTGGCATCTCTGCCCGATGTGGGTCTTCGTTGGTCGTTCGAGTCCTCTCGTCGACCTCCCCAGCCTCAACCTTGTTGCCTGCCACTCCTTGGCCCTCTCCGCTTGATCTCGTGTCGTGCGGCGTCCTATCGTGTGGTGTCAGCTTCGATACGGTTGGTGGGGTCTCGTTGGGTGCGACGTGCGTGTGGTAGACGTTCTCGTCTCCACCGTTGTCGTTCGGGCTGCTCGCTGGGGCTGCGAGGCTTATGCCGTCAGCCGTTTGGTCCGCTGTGCCTTCGCCCGGTGCCTTTGCTGTGGCTATCTCCTCGCCAGCTTTCCCAGCCGACGTCTCGCCCTCGCCCTCAACTCCTTCATTGGCCTCTAGGCCCTGTCCCCTCACGCTGTCGTCTGCTATCTCATGCGGCGCGTCCTGGGGCTTGCACGATGTGCCCGCTGGCCCTGTGGGCCTGGCGCTCGTCGCGTTTGGGTTCACAGCGTCAGCGGCTGCTTCGCTGGCCGTCTGACTCGCTATCTGGGGTTTCGGGGGCGTGTCGCGTGCATGGTAGGTGCCTACGTCCCTGCGTTCGACATCCTGGCTGCTCGGCATGGATGCGAGGCTTACGCTGCGTACGTTTTGGTCTGTGGTGCCCTCACCCAGTCCTGTCGCTGCGACTCCTTGCTTGCCTTCCATCCAGCTGCTCTGTTTCCCTTCTATCCCTCCTCTCGACTCTCCCTGGCTTCTCGTGTCGCGTTTGCATTCGCGACGCGTCCCGTCGCGTGGTTCTTCGACTATGGCGCTCTCGGCCTTCTTCGCGGCTGTTTCACGGTCTCTCGCCTTGCGACTGTCCTCGCTAGGTTCTGACGTGTGATGACAGGTGTTCTGGGGTTGCACATAGCTTCCGCTGGGTTACGTCGCTCGTCTTCGCCTCGAAAAGGTTTGCGAAGTACTGGAAGAACTCGTGCGCGGTCTTGAGATGCATGATGCGCATGCATAGTGCATCTGGGATGGTGGCTGCGATGTACTGCATCGCGGATGGCGTTTCTTCGTCGCCATGCCTTGACTTCGTCGTTCGTCGCGTCAACCGGTCGCGTGTCAGTGCCATCGTATAGCCTGACCAATTTTTCTTCGGCTGCAAGTCGAAGAAGGTTCTTGCGGTACGTCTTCCAGTTTCGTCCGTCGACTGCGAGGTCTGGTACTCGAATCGTCGTGCCATCTTCGGAGGCCTACTGAGAATGCCATTTCGCGGGGGTTCGAGTCTTGTGAGTGAAACTTTTCTTCCTAGGTACAGGCGGGGCTCATAACCTGTAGAGTCTATAAAAGGTCTGTATAGCTCTGTAGAATACTCAGTGTACTGGTAAGTCACTGTAAGAGACTCATACAGTTGCCTAATTGCCACATAGCCATGGTCGTTCTGGGCATCCAGTGGACCGGACGGGGCGCTGAGAGGTATAAGCTGGTTGTGGAACCATTCTGGTCCGGGGAAGAACCATATCACGAAAGCAGGAGCAATGGTCGACACTGTCCTGTCATGTCAGCAACTTCTGAGGATATGTTAAAACTGAGGAAGCTAACGTGGTTCAATGTACAGAAAAAAGGCTTTGTAGAGACCTGGAAGCGCGGGGAAGTCGGTTGGCACTGGCATGTTGATGATTGGGTCGAGTCCGGTCGAGTTGATGGCGGCGATCGACTCGAAGCGATATTATATAGTACTCCGAGTCAGTGACCCGATCACTGGTTTCCAGGTTATGTACTATTGAACGCATTTATCACACTAGTATGTTTCGAGTTACAGTATAGGTGACCTGTTAGCATTCCGAAATTATTCGGATCCCACATGGCAAGATTCGGAAGACTATTCGGATTGTGAGGACGCTGAAATGTCGTTGGGGGAGACTAAGTCAGGCGGTGAAGTAGATCCAGAGGCCCCAACGGATGATGAGGAAATGGAGGGGATCCGGAAGACGACGAGGTTGCACCACTGCAAACGAATGTCCGCAGATCCAACTGGGATTGTCTCGCAGACGACCTATTTAGTATTCGCAGCTGCTTTCTCCTCACAGAAATCCAAACAGTCTTCTGGCAAGACAAGCATGGAGTTAAGTAGACAGCAAACAGCCAAAGGTGGCGGCGAAAGCCCACTGTGCGTTCAAAGGACTTGGTTATTGGGTACGTTATGTTTACAGTATTCTTGATCAATTGATATGAGGCTCTGACTCCCGATTCAGTGGTCATCTAGAGCCTCAGATTCACAATCACAGGTTACTTCACGGACTGTCCCTCTTGGGTATAATAATGCTGAAAGTCAATACATATACATTATATAATTTTTGCTGGGCTCGTCACTGTCCCGCAGTGGGACCCAACAATTCCAATACATTATGAAAAAGTCTACTGTATTGAGCGGGGCAGCTGTCCGCCATGGGATTCCGGAAAGCAGGATATAGATGTAGCATAGTCGCAGAGCAATGAGAACATAATATCCGCCTCACACTTCAGGCTGACTTCTGGTTCTTGTGGGAGCTTTTGCCGTAGTAATAGGTCGTTCGTCCAATGCCAGCAAACCAAGCCAGCCTGGTGGGACCGGGGGTGGTGTCAGTATCACGCGTAGCTTCACCGAGAGTAGCTTCACCTCATGCCAAACAAAAAGGCGGTATATATGATGTTTCCATGGGTCATCGGATTCCACGAGGCGGGGGAATACCGGAGGTCCTCAGGGAGGCCAATCCACGAAACCATCATGCTATATCCTCGTCAATACACAACAAACCACAATAATGCGGAAGCAACTCACTGTATGACCTGCGAAGCATGGTAATCAGCTTTTGAGAAACACGTGTGGGCGATGCGTGGTGCTTACATCTGCTAAGGCAAAAGCAGTCAAGCTCGCGCCCAGGATACGTTCCTGAGCTTCGGGGTTGTTAGGGAGTGTATCCCGGATCGCCCGATACACGAGCGAGGGTATCAGGCCCAATAACATATAGCCTGTGGAAAGAGACCAGCGTTTCTGAGTATGTTCCCCTAGTTCATGGATAGCGGAGACTCGTACAGTTGCCTAATTGCCACATAGCCATGGTCGTTCTGGCATCCAGTGGACGGGACAGGGCGCTGAGAGGTATAAACTGGTTGTGGAACCATTCTGGTCCGGGGAAGAACCATATCACGAAAGCAGGAGCAATGGCCGACACTGTCCTGTCATGTCAGCGACTTCTGCGGATATGTTAACGAAAAATGAGGAAGCTAACGTGGTTCGATGTACAGAAAAAAGGCTTTGTAGAGACCTGGAAGTGCAGGGAAGTCGGTTGGCACTGGCATGTTGATGATTGGGTGGAGTGCAGTCGAGCTCGAAGCGGTATTATATAGTATTGCAACACGCCACGTTTCCGCTCCCCATTGCCTTAGCACACCTTTAGTAGTATCACTTGTCGTCTCTGTCGTTACCACATCATGCATTTTGTTGAGTTGAACCTTATTTTCAAGTAGGTACTAGTACCATGCATTGTGCTGTCGTCCAGAAGGCTGAGGGAGTCCGGGGAGTTTGAATCATCGTCGTTGTACTGTAAGTCGGCGCCAGGCAGAAGACTGAACTGCCAAGTTACGTCTCGTATTTGAGACCTAAATAAGGTAGCGACTAGAGATGACTAACGCCTGTCTTCTAAGTATTTACGTGTCTCCCGGGGTATACTCCATATATTATACCAACGCAGCAAGTCAGTCTAATTTCGACATTGGGAACATAAACCTGGTCCTGCAGTGTACACTATCGCTGATGCATAAGTATTTACCAGGGGCCTATCAGTGATGAGTCCAACAATTAACCTCGATACCTAGACCTCGACCTGAAGAACCTATCGACCACAACCTGCTCCACGCTGCCCGCATCGATGACAGCCCAAGCTCGTCGGTGTTCGATCTTCCTGTGCAATCCAGTAATACCATTCTTCAGCCACCCACTTCTGGAGGACGCGCCAACGGTGGCCTTCCTTTGACCATTGGTGACCACAACAATGCTACTCTCGAGTCGTCTCCCCCAGGTCACGGTGATATCTGGCGGTTCTGGTGGAAATTCCATATGCTCCGCTTTCGACAATGCGTGTTTCGTTCTCCCTGTTTCCGACGACGGAGGCTCGTCAAGTGAGATCATCCGGGTCTTAGGAGGGCCATCCATAGGTGCGCGTCGCCATTGCTGAACGATCTTGGCGTTCAACTGACTCGAAGCATGCAAGGTGACATACGGTCTAGGCTGGTCCGCATGATACCTTCAGCTCCCCCGACTTCTCCCCTCGGCGCCGTATGCGCGCTTCTCTCCTACAGGTTACCCGCGAACGTTCCGGAACGCGAGGCTCGCGCAGAGTGGCGGGACATTATTGAAGGACAGAGCCCTCTCTGGTCGGGTATCCCTAATGACCGCAAAGAGACTATCCGAGGTTCGTTTCTAACGCCTCAGAAAGAGTACAAACTAATGTGTAAAATTATGAACGATGCTATGCTGCACTGTTAGGTTTTCTCGTTTACTTTGAAAACGAGGTGCTCAAACGAGCTCACAAGAACTTTTCCTTCTTGAATGGAAGGTAATTCAAACACACACGACGAAAGAGGTACTTGGCTTTATTGACCTTTTCCTAGCATAGGCAACTATTTTATTGCTGGTGCTCAGATCTTCTTTCGTTCTTTACCTTCGGCCATTTTCCTGTTTGCGTCCATCACCAACAGTCAGGTAAGTGCCACTACAGCAATGTGCATCCGCCATCGGCTGACAGGCTATGCCAAGGCAAATATACTACCCATAATAGTTACCAACCATACGGTGACTATAGCTGCAGAGCTAGTGAGTTGACCGATCTCGATTCACGAATGGATTTCAAATACGTCTTCTCTCAGGAAAATGGCTCCAGGCTCGTCGGGCAATGCGAGATTTCGCATCCAGTAAATCCTCCCGTCTTCGTTCCAGGAAGACAAGGAAAGACATTCCCTGAATTGGAAGGTCTTTTCGCCCGTGGTCGTGAAAGCATTCTCCATCGAGTCGAATGTCATGTACAGCCCAAAAAACTGGAGACAAAGGACCGCGGTTTTTTTATGACAGAAAAAGGGCCAACTTGAAAAAAGCTTTTAAAGTGAAATTTTTTTAATGCCCCAAGTTGGGGTTTTTTAAAAAGAATCCCTTCAGGATTGAATTTTCTTCTTCCCCTGAATTAATGCAACCCAAACCAAACTTTTTTTTCAAAAATGTTGGGAAAATATGGGGTTTTTTTTTTTGGTTTTATTTACAAAATTTAAAAACCGCCGTTAAAAAAAACGGCGCACGAAGTGCAAAAATCCCCAAAACCGCCCCAAACCCCTTGGAAAGTTTTTTTTCATCAAAAGAACCCCTTGGCGTACCTTTCCCGGAGGCCTTGGTAAAAATTATTCAATGCGGGCTTCCCCCTTCCTTGGGAACAAAGGTTTTAAAACCCGGTCCCCCTTTTAAAAAAAATGTTCTTTTTTTTTTTTTTTTTGTAAAAAATAGTTTTTTTTTCCACCTGAAAGTTGGGTTTTCCTCAAAAACAAATGCTTTTTTTGTTTTTGGGGCACAAAGTAAATTTTTTTTGTTTTTTTCCCGGTTTTTAAAAAGCCTTCTTTTCCCGCGGGTGGTCCGCATCTTTGGCGGGAATTTTGCAAAGGATTCCCTAAAGGCCTGCTTTTTTGGCCCAAAAAAAACCAAAACGCCCCCAAAAAAAATTTCCCCAAATTGGGTTCTTTTCTTGTAAAAGCGAAACCCTTTAACGTCCTTTGGGGGAAAAGTTGGATGGTTTTTTCCTTTTTGATTCCTCAGTTTTTCCCAAAAAGTTGAAATGGAAAAAGAATTTTGGAACAAAGAGAAAAAAAACGGACGGCTTTTTTAACAAAAAAGCCGCCTGGTCCCGAACTAATTGGTTTAGGTTGGGGTTTTTCCCCGCTAAAAAGAAAAAAACCGCAATTTGTCCCTTTTTTTTCCGATCTTCAACGGGGGCTTTTTTTTGGCGCCAAAAAAAAAAGAAGCCCTTTTATTTGCAGGGGTTTAAAAAAACTGAAAAAATTTTCGCAAGTAAAACCCAAGAAAGCCCCCTTCGTAAAAAAAAAATGGGTCCTTGGGAAAAAAACGTGGGGTTTCCCCAACAAAGTGTATTTCCCGAATCTCCCGCGTTTTTTTCGTCCCCACCAATCCCTCGTTTTTTTTGGCTTTTGGAGGGCAAAAAACAAAAGTTAAAAAAATCGAGGTGGACGTGGGAAAGGGCCCGTTTTGGCGGTAAAAAAAGGCTTGGGAAAAAGTTAAAAAAAAATGCCCTTTTTTTGTTTTTAAAAAACAAAACTTTTTTTCCCTGGCCTTTTCCAATTGGGTTTGTCCCCGAAATTTACTTTAAAAAAAGGCCCCGCCCTGGCCCGTTTCAAAAGTGGGTTAAAAAAAAAAAAAAAAAAAAAATCCAAAAAAAATGAATTTCAAGAAAAGGCCAAACCGTTTTCAACGGGCAAAAACCCGGCAAGATTTTTTTGCAAAAAGGAAAGTTCCACGATTTAACGAAACGCAGGGGTTTCCCGTAAAAAAAAAGCAAAAAAAGTTTTTTCCCTTTTTTTTGCACCAGATTTCCTGGCCCCCCTTAAAATGGTTTTTTGACGCCCCTTTATCCGCTTTTTTCTTGTTTTTGGACAGTTAAAAAAATTCACCTTTTTTGCTCGTCCCCCGCCAAAATGGATTTTTGGGGAAAAAAAAGCTTTTTTTTTTAAAAATCCCCTAGATTAATTTTTCCCTAATTTTTTTTTTTTTTTTTTTTTTGGACCATCTTTTTTTTCCTTGTTTTAATAAAATTTTTGGGAATTTTTTTTAAATTTAAATTATGAAAACCACTTTGTTTCCACAAAAAAAAAGAAATGCCCCTAAAAAATAAACATTGCAAAATCGAACATCCCCAAAATTTAAAAAAAGCCCCCCCGTTAAAGCAAAATGCACCCCCTTTGCCAAGTCCCCCCCCCTTTTTCCCCCGTCCCCCCCCAAAAAAATGTTTTGTTAATTTAAAAAAAATGCCGCGAGTTGTAAACGTTTTTTTTTTTGGACCTTGAAAAATTTTTTTTTGAAAGCGCCCTTTTTTTTTGAAGAAAAAAGAAATTACCTAACGAAAATAAAGTTGGGGGGCCCTTTTTTTTTTTTCCGTGGGCCCCCCCCGGGCGCAAACGGGCGGCAAAACGCCGGGGAAAAAATACTTTTCCAAATCATTAATCCCCTTTAAAAAAACCGCCGGGTGGAGCGTAAAACTTCCAAATTTCAAAATGGCTTTCTTTTAACAATTTCTTGTTTTTTCAGTGGGTCCTTAACACCGCAAAAAAAAATCTGCCCAAGCCCTTTCCTTTTTTTTTTGGGCCCAATCCGAAACCAAAGTCCCCTTTAAAAGATGCAAATAATTTTTGAACCGTGAAAACCGGGTTTTTTTTTTCCCCCCCAAGAACCCCCGGCCCCCCCTTTTTTTTTTTCCTTTTTTTTGGAAAACAAACAGAGGTTTGCGGTTGGGTTTGGCCGGAAAAAAATTGGCAAAAAACGGAAAAAGGCCTCCCCGGAATTCGATCGAACTTTTTGCCATGGAAGACTGGCTTTTTTTTTTTGCCTTTTTTTTTTTTAAACTTAATCAACTAAAATCCACCCCCCGGTTTTTCCCCGCGTGGGGGAAAATTAAACTTTTCATTGAAAAGCCTTCTTTAAAAATTTTTTTCCAGAAAAAAAATTCCAAGGAAAAACAACCGGAAACAAAAAGGAAGCCCTTTCTTTGCAAAAAAATTAGGGCTTCCAAGAAAGACGAAGCCCGACCTTTTTTTTCCCCCAAAAATCAAAATTGGGCCAAACCCTTTCCGGACATTTTTTCTTTTTCCCCCGAATTTCCCCCCCGCCACGGGGTTTTTTCCGGTTTAAATCAAAAATGGCAAAAATTAAAATAAATTATGCCCCTGAATTTTTTTTTTCAAGAAAAGAACCAGGAGGGGGTTTTTAAATGGAGGAAAGACCCGAACCGGGGAAGAAAAAAAGTTAAAAAAACGCGGTGGGGGTTTTACCCCGGAAAGGGCCAATTTCCCCAAAAAAACCGCAAATTGCCCCCAGCAAAATCGTTCCCTTTTTTCCCGCCCCCGGTGAAGTCCCCAAAAAAAAAAAAAAAAAAAAAATGCAAAACAAGAACCCAACTTACGCTTTTTTTTTTTTTTTTGCCGGGCCCCAAAAAAAAAACTTTTTTTTTTTTTTTTTAAAAAAAAAATGCCTCCAAACCTTTGGTTTTTGGAAAAGAAAACCCAAAAAAAATAACCCGCAAATTTTGGAATTTTTTTTTTTTTTTTTCCCCCCCAAACCTCGCATAAAAAAACCTTTCCCGGAAAAGCGGTAGGGGATTGAATTTTTTTTTGAAAAAAAACGAGGCCAGTTTGCCCCAAAATAAACCCCCAAGAAAATCCGAAATTTCGTTTCTCCGCCCGGCGGTGCCCGCCTTTTTTCCCCCCGGTCCCTTTCGGAAAAGGTTTCCGAAATTTTTTTTTTTTTAACAGCAAAAAGGAAAATTTCGGTTCGGCCGGGCCCCGCCCGCTTTTTTTTTTTCCTTTCCAAACGGCGTTTCGGGTTCCCCGTCCTTTTCCCCTTTTTGCCTCCCGCCACTTCCGTCCTTCCATAATCTGGCCCCACTTGCGGGAACCCGCAACCCACCGGGCCTTTTTTGGCGGAAAAACCAGCCCAAGGGGCTTGGGGGGGGTTTTCCGCTTTTGGGAAAAAAGCAAAGAGTGGGGGCGGCTTGTTTTTTGCGCCCACGGGCCCGGCCTTTTTTTGTTTCCCCAACGGAGCCTTTTTTTCCAGGTTTTTAAAAAGGGCCGGGGGCCCCGGGGTTTGGGTTTAATGGAAACGGCAGGGGGCGGTCGTTGAAAAAAAAACCGGGAAAAAAAAAAAACGGGCGAAAACCGGGAAAAAAAGTTGGGTTCCGCCGTTTTCCGCAAAGTGGTTTTTTTTGCATAAAAATGCCCCCCACGGTTTTCCCGTTTTTTTGAAAAAAAATCCCACCAAAAACGCGCCTTCCCTGAAAACCCCTCCCATTCTGCAAAACTCCGTTCCGGTAAACGTTCCCCCCGTCCCACTCCCGGACAAGAAGGAGGTTTTTTTTTCCCAAAAAAGCGAAGCGGTTGAAAAAAACGGAAGCTTTTGGAAAAAAAGAAGAAAGCAAAGAATTTTGGTCCGACCCGAAGCCCCTTTTTTTGGTAAACCAAAAAATGGGCCCCCCGGGGAGGCTGTTTTTTTTTTTGGAAAATTAACCCCCAAATGTTTAAAAAAAGTGGGTTTTTTTTTTCTTTTGGAAAAAAAGCCGGGTTTTTCTTTTCCAAAACGTTTTTTTTTTTTTTTTGGCAAAAGGTCCCGCCCCCCAAACCATCCTTTTGTTTTTTTTTTTATGAAATTTTTTTTTGCCAAGTGGGTGGTGGTTGGGCAAAAAAAAATTTTGGGAAAACCCCATCGGGTTTTTTTTTTTTTGCCTTTTTGTTTTTTTTTTTTCCCTTTTTACACCGTTAAAAATGTTGGGGAAACTCCAAAAAGAAACGAAAGGGAAATAAAATGACCTGGGTTTTTTTTTTTTTTTTTCTTTTCGCTTTTTTTTCTTTTTTTTTTGCCCTTTTGGAAAACCCGGTTAATAAAGGCCTTTTTTTTTTTTTAAAATTGCGTTTTTTTTTTTTTTTTTTTTTTTATTGAAAACATTTTGTACCAATATTTAAAAACCCAACCCTCTTTATTTAATGCAACAAATTTTCGGGTGGTTTTTTTTGCCGCCCAATCCCCTTGGGGCCTTTAAAACCCCC
>MU123707.1:236469-304390 GCA_014904935.1 Melanogaster broomeanus | reverse complement strand
ACCCAAACGACCCGTCAGCAGGCCAGCGAAGCAGCCGCTGACCCTGCAACCCCGAACGCGAAGTGCGCTGAGCCACCAGAGCCAGCGGGCGCATCGCGCAAACTGCCAGTGCACGAGCAGATGCCACACCCACCTTCACATCACACAACAACCAACTTCCTTAGCCAGGAAGAGGTGGCGAGCGAGGAACGTGGACCAGACGACGACAAAGACCCCCAGAGCATGTCGCTCGAGGGGGAGCGAGGTCATGAGTCGAGTGACAACGCTGGAGCAAGCCCAAGACCAGCAGAAGGCGACAAGGAGCGCCAACCAGCAAAGCCCAAACCACCCGACGTCACAGACGTCGCAGCCACGCCGAGAACCCAGGACGACAGCGGCGGGGATGTAGGAGTCCACCGCACGCACGTCGTGCCCCGGAACCCCCAGATGGCCAGCAACGAGGCCGCTGACGCCACGAACCCAGATGCGACAAGCGCAGGGTCAACAGCGCCAGTGGGCAGGCTGCACAAGCTGAATGGTGAGTCGAAGGCAAGTCAGGAAGATGAAGGAACGCACAGAGACATGCTGATCGAGGGGGAGGGAAAATGAATGAGGGGTCCAGCACGATTGGCGACGAAACCGCAAACAGAAACGATCAGCGCACCTCAAGTGTTGGAATACAATCGGTATGTAGGCGTTTACCTAGCTTACCTAATCACGTGTCCAGTTAGACACGCGTCTCGTAGTCTTACACCTCAGTGACTTACCAGTACACTGAGGTGAGTATCTTCCTAGTACAGATACATCTTATACTCACAGTCCTGTAGTATTCTACAGGTACTTACTTACCAGCTATCCATGAACTAGGGGAACATACTCAGAAACGCTGACCTCTTTCCACAGGTTACATGTTATTGAGCCTGATATCCTCGCTCGTGTATCGGGCGATCCGGGATACACTCCCTCACAACCCCGAAGCTCAGGAACGTATACTGGGCGCGAGCTTGACTGCTTTTGCCTTAGCAGATGTAAGCACCACGCATCGCCCACACGTATTTATCAAAAGCTGATTACCATGCTTCGCAGGTCATACAGTGAGCTGCTTCCGCATTATTGTGGTTTGTTATGTATTGACGAGGATATAGCATGATGGTTTCGTGGATTGGCCTTCCTGAGGACCTCCGGTATTCCCCGCTTCGTGGAATCCGATGACTCATGGAAACATCATATTTACCGGCTTTTTGTTTGGCATGAGGTGAAGCTACTCTCGATAAAGCTACGCGTGATACTGACACCACCCCCGGTCCCACCAGGCTGGCTTGGTTTGCTGGCATTGGACGAACGACCTATTACTACGGCAAAAGCTCTCACAAGAACCAGAAGTCAGCCTGAACTGCGAATATTGTGTTACCCATTGCTCTGCGACTATGCTACGTCTACACCCTGCTTTCCGGAATCCCACGGCAGACAGCTGGCCCGTTCAATACAGGTCATGAGTTCCTGTTCGTCAACACAATTGATCTGCAAAAGTTAGATGGTATAGAAAACGAACAGGATCGTTACTGTATACTACGAGCAAATCCAAGAGGAGGCACCCCATTAAATTTCATTACTCCAACATTTGCTGCGGGACAGACAAAGTCAAGTGAGCTGAGTGAAAAAGATATATATGGCTTACCAGGTCGTCTTTCCCATCCTCTCCTCTTCGCCTTCAAGAGCGCCTGCTTGCCCTTGAGAGCCAGACTTTGGTCTATAAATTTGCGAGCGCGTGACGGAGGGACAGTCCGTGAAGTAGCTTGTGATCGTGAATCTGAGGCTCTAGATAGTGTTCGAATGGTACGACCACTGAATCGGGAGTCAGAGCCTCATATCAGGAATACTGTAAACATAACGTACTCAATGACCAGGTCCTTTGAACGCGCAGTGGGCTTTCGCCGCCGCTTTTTTAGTGTTTGCCGTTTACTTGACTCCACGCTTGTCTTGTCAGAAGACTGTTTGGATTTTTGCGAGGAGAAAGCAGCTGTGAACAGGTCGTCTGCGAGATAATCCGCTTTTAAATCCCGGTTGGATCTGCGGACGTTCGTTTGCCGTGGTGCAACCTCCTCGTCTTCCGAATCTCCCTCCATTTCCTCATCATCCGTCGGGGCCTCTGGATCTACTTCACCACCTGAATCACTCTCCCCCAACGACATTTCAGCGTCCTCATCGTCCGAATAGTCTTCCTCGGATGCTGACCCTGAGCCTGATTGCATGTCATCGTCCAAATCCACCCCTCCGAATCCTGTAAATTCGTCGTCGTCGGTGTCGTCTTCTCCTTCTCCACTCTCCATTTCCTCAGCAGCATCCCTCATAGCTCTAAGCATCCTTTCTTCCAACGCACCACCTCCGTCACCATCGTCACCACTGTCCTCATCACCGTTTTCATCTCCCCTTCCTCCCCCTTTGCCTGTGGTTTCTTTTTCAAAAGTCTCTTGCCTTCTGACGTCTCGACTCGTCTTCCAGCTTTCGTGGCCCGCGCTCTCTCCTTCAAATCCTGATCCCTGTCACGATTCCGCGCCTTCTGTCGTGCCTTTTCCTCGGCTTGGAAGTCTCTCAGCGCTTTGTGATCGCGTTTCACGTTGGCTTTGGATGTGGAATGGGAAACGACTTCGGGGGCGTCATCGTCGTCTGATGACTCTTCTGTTCTCCGCGTTTCGCGGGCCATGGTGAGCTTTTCAATTTGTCGTGAGTGATATCACAAGGATCCATTGAGACATGAAAATGCACGTTCTCGTATATTTTGGTCACGTGGTCTCGCTGCCCCCTGAGTTTACTGACATTTTGCAGTTGTCACTTGAACTTGATTTCGTTTGGCAAGTCCCAAGGTGAATGCATAGTTTTTAGCCTCGGATTCCAGCGTTTTGAAGGTAGAACTGCTCGTGCTCGCAAGCAGAGGCGGCACTCGATGTTTGCAGAAAATAGGGGCTAGTAATACAATCACCAACGGCACCCAGCTCAATCCCTTCCAGCGCACGATCACAGACCTGCAATAAAGCGCTTGATTATAATTCTCTTCTCTTCTCCTCTTCTCGAATCGCGTATGTAAGGCTAGTACAAAATTACATGGATTGAACTGCGATATTCGACCTTCCTTCCTAATCCTATGCTCGACGACTAGGCCATCGGCTCCTCTCCCCGAACGAAGATGTAGTTCACCGCAACGAGCCTGAGGCCGTACTTTTCTGCAAACTTCGCCGCGTTCCATTTACCACGGTCTTTCGGTCCATTCCTATGTTCGGGTGCATCGGCCGGGATGGAGAAATCCAGGGTGGGTTCCTGGTAGAGGAGAAATACTGCGGGTTGTGAATCACCGAGGTCAACGAGTTGCTTTTGAAGAAGAAAAAAAACAATGCGTTTTAGAATATTTACCGTAGCGATGAGGGCCTGTTCCCCGGGGCGGGGCCGGGGGGTAATACGGCGTCGTCGCGGGCCGTGTGGGCCGCGCGCGCAAGTCCCCTGTATCGAGTGCGGTCATCGCTGGCGCCTTGAGGCCAGTCACCTACAAGAACAACAATCTTCGTGTGCACACAACGAAAAATGTCAAACTGTTGCGGATTGGCACGCTTACCACCCAGTGTCTCCACTCTCTCATCTGTGGGTTCTCCCTGGAGGGTGCGTCAGGATCGGTCATGACGAGCGTGTACCCGATGTCGCCCGCCGCCGCAGCCGATTCCATCGGGGTGAAGGCCAAGGAGGGCTCACTGGCGGTGTCGGTGGTTGTGAGGGTGTTGCCCTGTGCGGCCTCTTTACCGGTGGGCCATTTCGCGACGAGAAATGCCTCGGGGCTGAAAGGGGTCTTGTCTGGGATGACGTCCGGAATGATACCCGCCCGCTTCACGGCGGTTGTGATAGCATTGAGAGGATCAACAAGAGGCATGGTGCAGTGTTTGTGCTTGCGATATTGTGTTACTGAGGTGTGGAGATATCTGTTGGCGGCGCAGCAGGCCTGACTTTGTTCGCGGCTGCTTCCGAACCTACACCATAGGGGCATTTTACCGATGACGACAGTGTCGATGTCAACGGTTCTGACCATCGAGACTCTATGGACGGGATGTTCCCAATTCCCAGTTACCGTGAACCTACAGAAGCTCCGCCCAGCGCAAGCACGAATGCATGCCATGGATCTAGAAGTAGTGATGGGTGTCATCGTCGAGGGAAATATGTCATTGCGTTTCTGCAAGGGAAAACAAATAATGCGTTCCGAAACTCGACCAAATCCACATTCGCAGACAAAGTAGGGGGTAACCAATTATATCATACCGAGATTACAAGATGACATACATCGACTGGAAGACTTGTCTCGAAATACACTAATACTGTTCTTTCAGCAGCTGGGATGTTCACTGTTGCATGAACTACCAATGGGAGTCAGTAGGCGGAATTGGGGACAACAAGTGTGAGAAACAGAGCACTTACCATCTCAGCATTAGACTCGGAGACATCTGATATTCCTCCGAGTTCCTGCGCCTCGCGCGAACTGATCAAACTAATCTTGCGGCCCAGCTTCTGTAATTCCGCCCAAAATTCCCTGTTCCCGTTCTCAGTCATGCAATCCTCTTTCAGACCTGTCAAGATCCTGTGTAACTCATGAGTTCGATGGCTAACTCCAAACAGCAGAACTCTGACTCACGCGTTCCACGCGTCGATCTCATCCTCCTATACAATATGCATGAGTAATTAAACAACTGAGTCCTTACACAAGTCGATAGGGCACTCACCTTCAAACACACCTCGCGCAGGGCCTGCAAACATTCCACCATTTCGTTCTTTCTTCGACTTCCAAACGGCCGCCCAACGATCTCCCTCACTACAACCCCAAGGTCTTCCACGGCCTTCGTCACGACATCGCCTGTCACAAGGTTTCTACGGAAGTCCTTCAGCGGGAACGCATTACCAATGATCCGCCCTGGTGCCCTCTGCGGATCGGGCTCCGGCTCAGGAGACGCAGTCGGCGTAGGCAAACCAGGTTCAGCGCCTCGCTTAGATTTCGCATCCAATAAAAGTTCCTCCTCTTCTTCCCTTCCGTCTCTGTCTCAGAGTCCGACGCGATGGCCTTTTTCTTTCCAGCACGGATCTGAGAGGCCGAGTCGACTGCTTGCGACATCGAAGCGGATACATCTGTGACAGGACGTTTTCGAGGAGGGCCTTTTTGGTCGAGGAGGATCATGTCTTCGTCTTCGTCCAACGCGCGCATATGGCCATCTTTCCGTGCTCTGGCGACTCTCTTCGGAACTGGGGGATAAAGAATAGGATGTATCAGCGCAAACGTTCAAGTTGGCGTAGAGGCGAAATGTAATACATGCCTTCCTTGACTTTGAAGACGTCCTTGCACTCCTCCAGGGCTTCCCTCGCGACCTTGAGCACGCGTCTTGGGGGATCGAAGTACTTAGTGAGCTCAGGATGAGGTGGAGGAAGTGGGTGAGAAGTAAGATCTGGTACCACCGCAGAGTGGAACTGAGCTTGCTTGGTTCGATGGATGGAAGGGTTATATGATAGACGGGGGTCGAACCAAGGGAGACGAGATCTAAAGATGCAGGCGGGAACCAGGTTACCAGGTTACGCATAGAAAATGGACGATAGTTGAATCGAAGCACTCACCCATCCTCATCTTTCTCTCCACCCTGCATCAGGTCCATGGCGTCAACGAACTTGTCCATGGCCTCCAGCTGCTCCTCGGTGGGAATGTAGGGATGTTTCGTGATCTTCTCTCCGGATCTTGAAGTGAGCGTCGAGAGCGAGGGGAAGGTGTAGTGCCTAGCATCGTCTGCAAACGGCATCTGTACGACGGGGTCCTTTAGCATTGCAACTAAGTCAGGACGGGAAAATCATACCTGCACCCACAGTAATACATCCACGTTCTGCCACACTATAGGCGACAGGAGACCCATCTTAGGATCTGCCCCGTCGCGACTCACCATCCTAGCTATTGCCAGAACGCCCTTTTCGTACATGGCTTGGACAATGGAAGAAAACGCGAGCTGGTCGGGCCCGGAGGTCGGGGAGGCATAGACATACGAAACCTCGGACATGGGGTGTGAGCGGTTGAACTGTGAGAGTGCGCCATATACACTGTTTCAGCATAGAATATGACAAGGGCAAGGAGAGGACGTACGTTCTTCTTCTGGAAAAATCCGCAGATATCAATCCCCTTCTTCGTGTTCAACCTCTCGAACTGTCCATCGGGACAAGGGACATAAGTGGAACCATATTTGAAACCCCTGACGAGCTGCTCCTTCTCCACCTTCTCCTGGTGCGGACCCTCGTCCTCACCACCTCCTTCGTCGACGTCCATCGGGACATCCTGCGTAGTTGTCCCCTTCTCTTCTGCGTCGGCACCGGAGGACCTGTCTATGATGTACTCCGTGCGCCTCTTGACCTCCTTAAACGTCACCTTCTCCTCACCGTCGACGTTCTCCATATCCACATCCCTCCCCGCAAACTTCTTCCACCCACCCGCTCTGGCCAGACTTGTACACTTTGCAATCCTCACCCCAAGCTCGATAGCCTCGTTCTCCCGCGTCTCGACGTCTCCCATACGTAATGTTGTAGCAAGCAGAGCGGACTTTGTTTCTTTAATGTGAGGATAGGATAGAGACAGGAGTGCGCGTTCGAGGGATCCGAGAAGTCCCAAACCCTCAGGGAGTGACGAAGTGAGGCGGGCGTAGAAGTTTTCGTTAGCACACTACGGGCTAGGATCAGTGACCGCCATATGTAACAGGACATTGCTGCTTACCTTCATGGCGGATTTGTCTTCTTCGTGATATTGTAGCTCCTCGTCATCGAAATCGACGCCTCTGATGTCAAATTATCAGTCTCCAGACGCAGACGCGACGCCTTACAAGTAAGTGGAAAGGAAGGGCATCCGACCACGAGGAAGGAAAGGACACAAGACAGAGACTTCTCAACATAGAAGAGCCATGGACAGAAGTCTCAAAAACTGGATTGACCATACTCACACAACGGTCAGGAAGATGTTCAAACTTGCCATCTTCTTCACAGTGGCTTCCCAGTCTTCAATTTCCATGGGGGACTCGCCATCCGTCACGAGAACGACTTTGCGCGTCCAAGTGCGCTTCTTCTCCAAGTAAACATCTTGTGTCTCGATACCGACAATCAAGGCGTCAATGGCTGTATGTCATGATTTGGTATTCAGTGTCAAATTTCGAGCCGACGAAACTCTCGTAGAAACATAACCACGAGAAAGAGCGAACTTACGGTCCCCTGCAGTTTCTGACGCCCGAAGCTCATCTAGCTTTGCAAGCGTGCTGGCGTTCGGTTGTCCGATTGCAATGAACTCTGAAACGTAATCGTAACCTCCGTTTTTCTCGTTGATGATGTTGTCAGTTTCTGCACATTGTTATATCAGGATGTTAAATATTTTGGTGCGAAACAAGAGAATGTGGGGATTATGAAAGCTATATATGCAATACGCACCATCAGAGCCGAAGATGATAACACCACACTGATCCGTCTTCCGCCCATTAAATATCTATCCTCGCGTCCCCTATGTCAGGACAAAGAGTCATTTCGGTGCAGAGAAGCGAGACATACCATCTCTTGTATCTTCATCTTAACAAACTGAAGTGACCATTCCAACTTAGTCATTTCTATGCTCCTCGCCTCTCCATTCGGACCGTCTGGAAGATCTACCGTTCGCGTCGCTCCCATGGATGGCGAGACATCCACAAGAAACATGGTGACAGTGTACTAGAACGTTATGCGTTCAATTCAGAGAACACATATATGAAAGACATGGCTTACACCGGCTCGTTCTGCAGGCATGGTGTTGACGTGTGTGGTGGAGGAGAAAAGGAGAAACACTGCCACGGTCGCGTCTCCTCATTTAAAATTCACGTGATCCGCGTGACTCTGACTGATTTGAAACAGCGCTAACACTGCGGAAAAAAGCAAGAATGGCACTCAGTGGCGTCGTATGACTTGTAGAAGGAACGCAAACCTGCGCTGTGCTGTGGCTGGATGACTACACTGTAGACGTTTCTTTGGCGTCCCGTGCTTCTATTCTGCAGAACTGGGGCTGGCCATGGGTTGGCATATCGGAGATGAGAACTATCTGGACCAGACATGGTTCATTATTTCGCTACCTAAAACCCGATCATGCATGTGTTGTGCCATGTATATCTACAAACCTCGTACAGACAGTGAGGCGATCCGGCCTGGCAGTTTTGCGTAGCTACCTGGTAACGTGAACACTTTCAGTGTCCAATGTCCACCAAAAAATTTCTGTTCCTCCAAGAAATATCCGAATCTCAGAGACATCCACAACCCAATGACACACAAACGGTCCCGAATTCAAGTTGCTCAATGCCTCGATTGTTACTCTAAGTCTGACCCAGGGCAACCTGGCCCGGCAATCTTCGGGCTGATCAGAATCTCAATGAGGGGCCCCGAGGCGCCAATTGAGCGGCCATTTCCCCGGCCCGTTCGCACGCAGGCATGAGCTAGCCCTCTAGCGCGAGTTTCGCCCCTTTCCCATGCTTCTCTGCGCCCGCCCAGGTATGACTGCTAGTAGCCGTGACAATGATATCTTCGCTGACACCCACTACCTTACCTCTAGTCCCGCATCGATGTCGACGACCCCAATGTCCCACAGTTTCCGGTCGACATCTCCGGTCTCCACTCATAGCCCATCCATGGACGTTTCCGATGAAGATGACACTGTGCCCTTTGAAGGACACACTCGGCCGATCTACGCGGTCACCTACTCTCCTGATGGCAAACAAATCGCCACTGGATCACGAGATATTATAATTTGGGACTCAAAGACAGGCAACATGATCCAGCGGCTCCAGGGTCACACCGAATCCGTTAGGGCCATATCCTTCTCACGCGATGGTAGCAGGCTAGTCAGTGGAAGTGCTGACCACACGCTTTGCATATGGGACACCACCACTGGGGAACCTGTTGGGGAAAAGTGGGAGGCCCATTCAGACAATGTGTTGACAGTCAATTACTCGCCAGACGACGAAATGATCGCAAGTGGAGGGAAGGATTACCTGGTACGGATCTGGGATGCACAGGGAAAGACAAGGGTTGTCGAGATTACCGAACACCCTGACGAGGTGTGCTGTGTCACGTTCTCGCCTGATGGAGCCTGTCTGGCGACAGCCTGCGATGATGGGAACATCCGCATCTTCGATGTCCGGACTGGGGCCTTGGTTCTTGGCCCACTAGCAGGACATACAGGCAATGTCTGGGTCGTTGCATACAGCCCAGATGGCACGCAACTTGCGAGTGGATCCAGCGACTGCACCATCCGTACTTGGGACACTCGAACTGGTGACTTGCTACTGGGCCCTTTCGGGGGTCACACAGGCGCAGTCTTAAACGTCGAGTATTCTCCGGATGGGACGACGCTGCTCAGCAGTTCACTTAATGCGAACATCCGCCTTTACGATACGGTTACCGGGGAGCTTGTTGCTGGTCCATTGCGAAGGCACTACGGTCGGGTTATCGCCAGATACGCTCCGGACGGGGCTGATTTCATCAGTGCTGGATGGGATGGATCCATTCGCCTGTGGGACGCAACGACGAGGGAGGTTATTTTTCCATTGGTATGTGTATTCCTTCTATCTATATCACGATTCATGAGCGGATCCAGATGACGGAGGGCGATAAACTCGATTATGAAATCGCCGGCCCTTTCACTGGCCACACGAACATTATCGGTGATGTCGCGTACTTCCCTCACGGCAAGCATGTGGCCAGCGCGTCAGATGACAACACAGTTCGTATATGGGACGTTCAGACAGGTGCACAGCTCAAGGAGCTGGAGCATTCAAGCCAGATTTGCTCTTTGTCAATCTCGTCTGACGGGCAGCGATTGGTCAGCGGAGGACGTCGTTCCATCACGGTATGGGACTGCACGACGTGGCAAGTCGCGCTTCACATTCTCGAAGGACACTCGGATTGGGTATACTGCGTGACCTTTTCACCAGACGGCAGTTTCATTGCTTCAGCGGGAAATCGTGGCGAGTTGTTCATATGGAATTCACAAACAGGGCGACATATCAGGACGATGACAGGCCACGATCCGGCTAAGGCTGTTTGCACTGTTGCCTTTTCACCGGATGGACAAAGAATTGCCAGTGGCTCAGTTGATGCTACCATACGTGTCTGGGATGCCTACAACGCTGAAACAATTGCTGGACCACTCGGGGGTCACAATGGTGGCATCTTGTCTGTAGCTTTCTCACCGGACGGCAAGACTATCGCGAGCGTCTCGACTTTTGGCGCTCTGCTCGTCTGGGACTTAGAATTAGGTAATGTGACCCTGGGGCCCATCCAACACAATTCGTACATCCATGCAGTTTCATATTCCCCAGACGGGAAGACCATCTGCACCGCTTCTGAGGACGGCACCATATCATTGTGGCATGCCACTACCGGTGACTTGATTCTTGGTCCCCTCGAAGGTCACAGGAAGGATGTGTCGTCGCTTGCTTTCTCGTCAGATGGAAAGCGTATTGTTACCGGCTCGTGGGACCAAACTCTGCAATTACGGGATTCCGCTACTGGGAAAGTTGTCAAGTTTTCTGTGCGTTGGACTATGCGATGATGGATTCTGTGTTGGCACTGACACGTATGAATAGCATTCGGTCCATACGGAAGAGGTGAGTATACTCGACGAGATTCTCGCACCATTATTGACAACTGTCCGCGTCTTGAAGGACAGCGCTATGTTGGATGTGAGTCACTGGTTGCTGGTTGATACCGGAGCTCGCTGACACACCCCATCATCCAGTTGCCTGCTGTGCCAGGTCCCAGTGCGATGGCTCGGGCAAGTTTAGCGGAGGGTGTAACGGACCCGTTGGACGTACGTCCTCTTATCGTTGTTCCCCATATGAAGCTCATGTTTTGTTAGTTCCTAGAAACCCCTAGGCCATTTGCAGGACTTTGGTCCCGCTTCCCCACCTTCCGGTTTCCACTGACCCGAGTTTATCCATGGAGGGCTCAACAAGTGAGCCACTAAGTTTCTCATTCAATGTCTACTACCCTCATCAGCGCTACCCCCAGAGAATACTCGCCGCTGGACCGGCAGAAAACCTTCAGGATATGCGCCGAGTAAATGCTCAACCTTGGACATGGGACATCGAAGGCCAAGACGGACTGCCGCCGGCAGACCCGAGGAATCGACACTGGAGAGACAATTCTTGGCTTGAGATTTTCTGTTATTGCCTCTGCCTCCCTTGTTGTCGTGATTGAACTCACTCTACTGTAGTATATCTCATTTCGTTATCGAGTCCATTCATCTCTTAACTCTGTACAATTGTATTTGTTGCGTGCGTGCTTCAACATGACGTCTTCCAGTGTACTATTTCCCAGTCAGACTTTCTTTACGATGTACCATGCATGCCAGACGATTCGTCAAGTCCTGGGTAGTCAAGTAAGCTGGAGTCCTTCATTTGAGCAAAAAAGCGCCCGAGATATCCGACACGGAATAGCGGCCATTTTCTGTGGCCCAACTGGTGCATGCCACGGTGCAGAATGTGCCAAAAGGATGCAACACGACTACGATGCTATAAACTCGAAAGCGGCTTGAATACTATCTGTTCACGACCCCGATGAGCAAAACCAGGCTGAGGATGATGGGTCATAGGTCGTATGTCGGGGCCACCAGTAGTGGGTCCCCGCCTATGAGAAAGCACGGGATTGCAGAATGCAAGAGTAAATATACGAGGCGCTTAGGACTGTTGGCGGAAAGCGTGGAAGTCGATCCGGCCTGGCAGTTTGCGTAGCTACCTGGTGACGTGAACACTTTCAGTGTCCAATGTCCACCAAAAATTTACTGTTCCTCCAAGAAATATCCGAATCTCAGAGACATCCACAACCCAATGACGCTCAAACGGTCCGAAATTCAAGTTGCTCAACGCCTCGACCGTTACTCTAACCAGGGCAACCTGGCCTGGAAATCTTCGGGCTGATCAGAATCCCAATGAGGGGCCCGAGGCGCCAATTGAGCGGCCACTGCCCGTTCGCACGCAGGCATGAACTAGCCCTCTAGCGCGAGTTTCGCCCCTTTCCCAGGCTTCTCTGCGCTCTCCCAGGTATGACTGCTAGTAGCCGTGACAATGATATCTTCGCTGACACTCATTACCTTACCTCCAGTCTCGCACCGCCGTCGACGACACCAATGTCCCACAGTTTCCGGTCAACATCTCCGGTCTCTACTCATAGTCCATCCATGGACGTTTCCGATGAAGGTGACACTGTGCCCTTTGAAGGACACATAAATTGGCCAATCTACGCGGTCACCTACTCTCCTGATGGAAAACAAATCGCCACTGCAGCACACGACCAACAGATTATAATTTGGGACTCAAAGACGGGCAACATGATTCAACGGCTCCAAGGTCACACCGAACCCGTCAAGGCCATATCCTTCTCACGCGATGGTAGCAGGCTAGTCAGTGGAAGTGCTGACCACACGCTTTGCATATGGGACACCACCACTGGGGAACCTGTCGGGGAAATGTGGGAAGCCCATTCAGACGAGTGTTGACAGTCAACTACTCGCCAGACGACGAAATGATCGCAAGTGGAGGGAAGGATTACCTGGTACGGATCTGGGATGCACAGGGAAAGATAAAGGTTGTCGAGATTACTGAACACCCTGACGAGGTGAACTGTGTCACGTTCTCGCCTGATGGAGCCTGTCTGGCGACAGCCTGCGATGATGGGTACATCCGCATCTTCGATGTCCTAACCGGGACCTTGGTTCTCAGGCCACTAGCAGGACATGCGGGCGGGGTCTGGGTCGTTGCATACAGCCCAGATGGCATGCAACTTGCGAGTGGCTCCCGCGACTGCACCATCCGTACTTGGGACACTCGAACTGGTGTTTTGCTAATGAGCCCTTTCGGGGGTCACACAGGCGCAGTCTTAAACGTCGAGTATTCTCCGGATGGGACGACGCTGCTCAGTAGTTCAGTTAATGCGAACATCTGCCTTTACGATACGGTTACCGGGGAGCTTGCTGCAGGTCCATTGCAAAGGCACTACGGTCGGGTCATCGCCAGATACTCTCCGACGGGGCTGGTTTTGTCAGTGCTGGATTGGATGGATCCATTCGCCTGTGGGATGCAACGACGAGGGAGGTCATTTTCCCATTGGTATGTGTATTCCTTCTATCTACATCACGATTCATGAGCGGATCCAGATGACGGAGGGCGATAAACTCAATTATGAAATCACCGGCCCTTTCACTGGCCACACGAACATTATCAGTGATGTCGCATACTTCCCTCACGGCGTGCGTGTGGCCAGCGCGTCAGGTGACAACACAGTTCGTATATGGGACGTTCAGACAGGTGCACAGCTCAAGGAGCTGGAGCATTCAAGCCAGATTCTCTCTTTGTCAATCTCGTCTGACGGGCAGCGATTGGTCAGCGGAGGACGTCGTTCCATCACGGTGTGGGACTGCACGACATGGCAAGTCGCGCTTCACGTTCTCGAAGGACATTCGGATTGGGTAAACTGCGTGACCTTTTCACCGGACGGCAGTTTCATTGCTACAGCGGGAGATCGTGGCGAGCTGTTCATATGGAATTCACAGACAGGGCGACATATCAGGACGATGACAGGCCACGATCCGGCTGAGGCCGTTTGCACTGTTGCCTTTTCACCGGATGGGCAAAGAATTGCTAGTGGCTCAGATGATGCTACCATACGTGTCTGGGATGCCTACAACGCTGAAACAATTGCTGGACCATTCGAGGGTTACAGTGGTGCCATCACGTCTGTAGCTTTCTCTCCGGACGGCAAGACTATCGCGAGCGTCTCGGCTGGTGGCGCTCTGCGCGTCTGGGACTTAGAATTAGGCAATGTGACCCTCGGGCCCATCCAACACAATTCGTACACCCATGCAGTTTCATACTCGCCAGATGGGAAGTCCATCTGCACCGCTTCTGAGGACGGCACCATATCCTTGTGGCATGCCACTACCGGTGACTTGATTCTTGGTCCCCTCGAAGGCCACAGGAAGGACGTGTCGTCGCTTGCTTTCTCGTTGGATGGAAAGCGTATTGTTACCGGCTCGTGGGACCAAACTCTGCAATTATGGGATTCCGCTACTGGGAAAGTTGTCAAGTTTTCTGTGCGTTGGACTGCGATGATAGATTATGTGTTGGCACTGACACGCATGAATTAGCATTCGATCCATACGGAAGGGTGAGTACACTCGACGAGATTCTCGCACCATTGTTGAACAACTGTTCGCGTCTTGAAGGACAACGCTATGTTGGATGTGAGTCACTGGTTGCTGGTTGATACCGGAGCTCGCTGACACACCCCATCATCCAGTTGCCTGCTGTGCCAGGTCCCAGTGCGATGGCTCAGGCAGGTTTAGCGGAGATGTAACGGACCCGTTGGATGTGTTCCCCATATCAAGCTCATGTTTTGTTAGTTCCTAGCAACCTCTAGGCCACACCCCGCGAGCAGGAGCGGTTTCAGCTGTCCAGGCCATTTGCAAGGACTTCGGTCCCGCCTCCCCACCTTCCGACTTCCACTGACCCAAGTTTATCCATGGAGGGCTCAACAAGTGAGCCATGAAATTTCTCATACAATGTCTACTGTCCTCATCAGCGCTGCCCCAGAGAATACTTGCCGCTGGACCGGCAGAAAACCTTCAGGATATGCGGCGAGTAAATGCGCAATCTTGGACATGGGACATCGAAGGCCAAGACGGACTGCCGCCTGCAGACCCGAGGAATCGACACTGGAGGGACAATTCTTGGCTTGAGATTTTTCTGTTATTGCCTCTGCCTCCCTTGTTGTCGTGATTGAACTACTGTAGTATATCTCATTTCGTTATCGACTCCACTCATCCTTAACCCTCTGTACAATTGTGGTTCTTGTGTTTTCAACTGACGTCTCCAGTGTACTATTTTCCAGCCAGATGTACGATACCATGCCTAACGTCCATGCCTAACTCGTGGTTCAGACGATCCGTCAAGTCCTCGGTAGTCAAGTGAGCAGGAAGTCGTCCTTCATTTGAGCAAAAAACGCCCGAGATATCCGACACGGAATAACGGCCATTTCTGTGGCCCAAGTGGTGCATGCCGCGGTGCAGGAATGTGCCAAAAGAATGCAACACAACTACGATGCTACTAAACTCGAAAGCGGCTTGAATACCACAGGTACACTATCAGTTCACGATCCCGATGAGCTAAAACCAAGCTGAGGATGCTGGATCATAGATCGTACATCGGGATCACCAGTATGAGAAAGCATGAGATTGCGGATGCAAGAGTAAACATACGAGGCGCTTAGGACTGTTCGTGGAAAGCAGGGAAGTCGGGTGATCAAAGGAGATCTAGAGATGTGGGTAATCGGGGATGGGTTGGAACCACCCCACTCAGCACCACTGAGGTTGACATGACGTTAAAGCACTACGACTTCCGCTGATGTCACGGAGAGAAGTGTCAGCAGGGTGGGGGTATGATAGGGTAGAATAAAGGTACTGACCATCGACAGGGCAGGCGACGTCGTATGACGATGAAGAGACTTGCCATAAACGACGATCACGAGGAGCATATAATGTGACATGATATGACATGATATAGATCCGGATAGTTAAGGTATCGAAAAACCTGGGGAGGCGAAGAGGGAAGAGGACGAAGAGGACGAACGCGACGACTACGGTGATGGAGGTCTCGACCAGTGACAAGTCAGCGACAATGGACTTGATGAAGGAGATGTTGCGGCAGATCAGAGTGAGGCCAAGTGAGGGGGAAGAGGCCGATATTGAATATTGAACGGTTTCGGACGCTTTCCATTTCGTGAGCACAATGGAGTCAGTTTAGTAGCCAGACAAGAACGAGCCAGTGGAGAGGAAATACCTTGGATGCCGTGTAGGAGAGTTTATGTAAATGTTCAGCGACTTGTTGAAGCTCGACTATCAGGATCTCCCGACCGTTGCTGTGCCTCTCCGAGTGGATTCAACTTTCAAGCTTTCACTGAGCTTTATGGACCAGTATTTCCAGGGGACCGGCGGCCAGCTCAAGGAGTTCTTCCTACAGCCCGAGCTCTTTCATGACATCCAGACTCCATAGTCGTCCCGAAGAAACTTTCCAGCGCCAACAGTCGTGGTTTGACGGTCGGCTTTGAATCCATCAACTTGAACTGGGATTGTGCTGTGTTTCCCAGTCACCAGATAAACACGGGAAATGTTGTCTTCACTAGGATAGCATCTGCAAGATGTCAATGCCAGAGGGAAGTTAGCCAGTCGAGAGGTTTCGTGTAAGCATCCAAAGGTCTGAGAGTACAGGTTGGAGCGGCCTTGCAAGGGCACGTCCAATCCCTTTCTCAGTTTTAGAGGGAAAATACTTCTTACACCAAGGCGAGGAAAATTATAACTCATGCAGGACTGAGGAGACCGATGAAGAGGCTGCAATGAGCGACAGGTCCCTCAAATACTAATACTACCGACTTTTACTTATGTAAAACTTTGGATCGCTGACAGGCTTCGAGTCTGCATTGGTCGATATCATCGTCACGGTCATCAACATGCCAGTAACAACCGACTTCCCCGCACTTCCAGGTCTCTACCAAGCCTTGTTTCTGTACTTCGAACCACGTTAGCTTCCTCATCTTCCGTTAACATGTCCTCAGAAGTCGCTGACATGGCAGAACAGTATCGACCATTTCTCCTGCTTTCCTGGCATGGTTCTTCCCCGGACCAGAATGGTTCCACAACCAGCTTATACCTCTCAGCGCCCCGTCCGGTCCACTAGAGGCCAGAACGACCATGGCTATATGGCAACTAGGCAACTGTACAAGTCTCCGCTTTCCCTGAACCATGAAACATACTCAGAAACGCTGGCCTCTTTCCACAGGCTATATGTTGTTGGGCCTGATATCCTCGCTCGTGTTTCGGGCGATCCGGGATACGCTCCCTAACAACCCCGAAGCTCAGGAACGTATCCTGGGCGCGAGCATGACCGCTCTTGCCTTAGCAGATGTAAGCACCACGCATCGCCCCACACGCATTTCTCACAAAGCTGACCACCATGCTTCGCAGGTCACACAGTGGGTTGATTCCGCACTATCGTGGTTCATCTTGTATTGACGAGGATAACAGCATCATGGCTTCGTGGATTGGCCTCCCCGAGCACCTCCGGTATTCCTTCGGGTCGTGGAATTCGATGACTCATGGAAACATCACATTTACCGCCTTTTTGTTTGGCATGAGGTGAAGCTACCTCTTGGTGAAGCTACGCGTGATACTGACACGACCCCCCGTCCCACCAGGCTGGCCTGGTTTGCTGGCATTGGACGAACGACGTATTACTACGGCAAAAGCTCTCACAAGAACCAGAAGTCAGCCTGAACTGCAAGGCAGATATTGTGTTCCCATTGCTCTGTGACTATGCTACATCTATACCCTGCTTTCCGGAATCCCACGACAGACAGCTGCCCTGGGCAATACATGCCACGAATTCCCGTTCATCAACACACTTGGTCTGCAAAAGTTAGATGGTGTAGCAAACGAATAGGATTGTTACTGTACGCTACGAGAAAATCCAAGAGGAGGCGCCCCTTCAAATTTCATTACCCCAACATTTGCTGTGGGGCAGACATAAAGTCGAGTGAGCTGAACGAGAAAGATATATACGGCATTACCAGGCGTCTTTCCCACCTCTCTTCTTTCGCCTTCAAGGCGCCTCCTTGCCCTTGAGGCAGCTGCAAACTTTTGATCTATATAAACTCACGTGACGCGTGCCCCTGCTTGATTTCAGATTGCCAAGTTATGCAGCTTTCAGTGTGTCCAGCCTCCGATAGAAATAATCCGGAAGTGATCATGTATAGTTGGAAAATCGCCAAGAGTGACGGAACTGTCTGTGTACTATCAAGCATAAGCATAGTAAACTGAATCGCGGATGTACACGCTTGACCACCAGGGCGTTCTCAGCTGAATGAGCTTTCTACAATGGAATAGTGATACAAGGGCATGCAGAGCAAACTGTCATGGTTCGTACGGTATTCAGAATCTGTTCCGCTTCCTTTGCTGTTGTTTCATCATCGGGTCCGTTGGTGCTCTAGGACAGCGATGAGACACTGTGTATAAATCACGAAAACATAGAGACGTACTTCCTGTTCCTGATTTTGGGACCATCCGAGGAAGGGTCATCGACGTCCATATTATCAGCCATACTGGGCGCGAACGGTGCTGTTCTCCTTCCACCCTTACCATCCTTCTGGCGCTCCTGAACCTCCTTAAGGTTCGCCAGGTAGATCCTCTCGTGATCTTCGGCTTCCGCGTTTACCTTCACATTGTAGGCAGCAGCTCCACGAGCTTCTGTGATCCAACTCTGCAAGCACAGATGCCGTCGTACTCGCCCTACGTCGCTAGGTGAGCCTGTACTCGACGACGAAAGAACTCGACTTGAAATACAGACCAGTTCTGCAGCGCCTCCAGCACCTTCTCGAGCTTTCCGGGATCGAGATCCCTTCCCATCGTGATACTCGATCTCTAATTGTTGCTCCTTCTGATCAAGTTTGCCGCGGAGGATGTCGAGGTAGATCGCATCGATGATGAGGTCTTCGAGCTCTCTGATACTTTCCACTTTCAGCTCTTGAAGTAGCAAGGAGTACGGAAGTATCTGTGATTACACTGCTTAGCAGGGTGCAAAGAGAAGGCGGAGTAGAAGGTGGCGCACCCGACGTTCAGTTGCTAGCGTCACTATTGTCAGATACCTCAACTTGGTTATCTGAGCCTGGTTAAGAGGTGGAAGCGAGTCCTTGTTCTCTATGGCAGAAGGTGTTACTGGAAATCTTCGGACGTCGAACGATGCTCCGTTTACCTAGATAATCCCTATAGGTGCGAAACGAGAAGAGTTGCAACAGCGACAAAGAGGAAGCATGTTGTTCGTTGTTGGCGAGCTAGTTTGAAGTATTTTAAGGATTTTTGAACAATGTCAGAGAGTTCTCGGTGTTACCTCTTGGATATTCGGGAGTTCCAGTAGCTCGGCGAAAACAAACACGCCTGGCGCGGAAGTGGCGTCTTGGATAAGCTTTGCAGCAGCAGCGCCTCTGGCGGATTTCGACATGAGTAGAAAGGGCTCGAGTCTCGCGGAGAAATTGGCTCCTAATTCCATTGCTTATAGATATTGGATGCGCGGTGGATTAGGGAGTCGCCCAATAAAGGCATTGTATGAGGTGGTGTTTGGATCTAAAGCCTTTGGCAAACAACGCCAAGCGGGGGGAAACAACTCGGACTCTAGTTACTGTGAGTACTACGCAACGACAAGCGAGGTAGTTCCCGGGGTCCACATCAGACCATATGGCGCCAACACTGTTGATTCTATTCATGTGATCCCATGTGTTTCGCGGGTAGCTGGACTGTTTGCTTCACAAGATGTATCAATGAGCCGCATCTATTCTTCACACACTGAAGTATGATATATACGAGAGCTGACATGTGTTCCACGTTTAATTGGTAGCACATAAGGAGGCAAGAAATGCCAAGAATAGCGCTCATTGTGAGAGTTGCGGGAGACACTGAGACATCGCTGGCTGTTGGGAGCAGTGCCACGTCTTGGATGAACGTGTGAGACGCATAGTCGTCGTTCTTGTCCTGTTCTCAGACCTGTGGAACCTTGGGATAAACTCCCTGTATTTATAGTCATTCAGAATCACTTATTTCTGATCGGCGCGCTGCTTCATAGACAATAGTTGTTGCTTCATCCCAAACACCATTGATTCATACGTGGCCTATTCCAGTCCATTTCCGGTTGGGCGCTCAACAACGTTCGCCACAAAATGTCTGCAGACAATCTCCCGACGACCGACATGGATTCCGCGATCCGCGTGCTTGTAACGCCCTCGCAAGCCTCCTACTTTGCAGGCGAGCTGTTCTCCGTGACGATAACGTTTACGAACACACGCACACCCGAGTCTCCCAAAGTTAGGAACGCACACAAACGAGGAGCGCATTCCATCAGCTCAGCGCCACTTGCAAGACCACCTACTTCCCCGGGCATTCCCCGACCAACTGCACTTCCCTCTAGTGCTCGTCCCCTGAGCAACGGTCGTGACGTACCGGCGAGAAAGAGGCTTATTGGTCAGGACTATGCGAAGAACAGCGGAAATGACATGTCGAGCGTGTTGGAACAGAAGAGACAGAGTCTCCTCGAGAAATCGAGGTCTCTATCAGTCGACATACCAGCAGACGAACTGCTGGATAAGAACGGCTATGGTCCAACAGAGAATTCATCCAATTACGTCCGAGCCTACAACGAGTTCTCAGATGCAGGTTCGTCTTCCGCAGACGTGCTCCCGTCTGCATCACTTATGATTCCGTAGGGCTTCCGTCAGCTGTAACGTCGCCCTTATCCCGCACGTCCGAGTTCCAGCTACCTCCTAAACACCCTCACGCTCGCAAACAGTCCGTGTTCGATGGTCAATTACAGCTAAACGAAGTGCAAGCTCCGCCGCTACCCCCAGGCTTGGCAAGCTCGTCCTCATCCACCTTCTCCCTCGCCCTGGACCCGATAGCAGAATCACCAGGAACTCCATACCCAGGAACACCTTTACCGAGATCCCCGTCCCTGACTGACTCATTGAATAAGCATTCCCTCAAAACCGAACTCCATGCATATCCACCGCGTCCTTCCCAACCACGCAGACCACCACCACCACCACAACTTGGCCTGGGCCACGGCCCTCCACCTGGTCATCCCCCATCAAATGCAACGGCTCCGCTACGAACCTCCACGTTCCCAAATTCCAACTCTGAGCTGATTCTCTATTCCTATGCGCAACTCCTAGGCACCTTCTCTATCTCACCCCTCCCGGGTGCAGTCATGACGCCTGAACACACTCAAACGTTGCGTGCACTGCGACTGAAGCTTTCGAAACGTCCAATTGTGGGCGGTGGAAGCATGGATATCACTTCGCGTCAGCGAATACAAGAGCGCAGAGGGTCTCACAGCCGCTCAGCGTCCGTGACAAATGGCCTGTTCTCCCTCCTCTCCCCAACCACCTACTCAGCGCCCACGAGTCCCTTACAATCTTCACAGTCGTGGACATCGGGACGCTCACGCACGCCGTCCGTGTCGTCATCTGCGACACTGGTTAACACGCCCACGAACGGTGGCGGGTTGGGTTTAGTTAATGGTGGGAAAGAAGAGGAGGTAGACCCGAAAGTCCGCTTCCGACGTTTGAAGTGCAGCCTGCGATGCTTGCCGTAGACCTATCGCTGGCCCCAGGAGAATCCCGTACATGTGAGTGGCTGTTCTAGCAGCCAAACGCCTACTGACGACATCGCATATTTAAAGATACATACACGTTGTTACTTCCCGAAAACTTACCACCGACGTTCCGTGGGCGGTCACTGAAGTTCTCGTATGAACTGGTGATAGGCACATGTCGTGCTGGCGCTTCTGCGATGAGGTCATCAAGCAGCCTTGGTCCCACAGGTGCCAACAGCATCAGTCGTGTTATGAAGGTTCCAATCCGTGTGTACAACAATGTCATCGGTATGTTTCGTATTACGTTCAACTGGGGACTAGCTCACAACCCTCCTGATACAGTTGGAAAAACACAGAGACCCTATGACCTGCTATGCCCTGTAGCAAAGAGAAGAGTTCTTTCGCTAGAACCTTCACCGAAAGTGGCGGATGGTCCGTTAAAAGGCAACGGAACCCCAGATGTTCTATCGCCAGGTAGGTCCTCGGTGATACTGTCGAGTAAGCAACGCCTCATTCTTAAAATACCTTCAGCCAACAACAGCCTCCGCTGCTTCGATGATCTGCGAGACTATGGAAAACGGCTACTGGACACATTCCCCGACCCTGATGCCACAGGAGTTCGCATCAAGATACCAGCTGAAGCAGTAGCACCCTTGCAGGGCGACTTTGAACGGGACCGGGAGGGTGAGCATGGGGCTCTCACAGGCTGCAGGGAGGCTGTTGAGATCTTGACACGGAACCCAAAGAAGGGTAAGTTACGCTATTGCAAATCAGGAAGTGGTGCCTTTTAAATTTTGTGCAGTCTCCTACGATGTCAATAAGGACGGGGTAAAAATGGCTGTGCTCACTTTTACCAAATCGGCGTACAGACTCGGCGAGGCCGTGTTAGGGGTCGTGGAGTTGAACGACCGACAGAGTCGGTCGAGAGTCTTGTCGGTGAGTGTACCAGGTCGCTAGGCTGCGGAAAATTGGGCATTTTCACTGACGAGCTGCTTTCGCCAGTTGTCCGTGATGCTGGAAACGCAAGAAGTATTACCCTCGCAAATATCCTCAGCCGGTAACATTCGGCATATGCGGCGAGTACATGCAGAACATCACTCGTCATTCGTGTCGTCGACTCTCCGGACAACCTTCTCTCTCGATATCCCCTCGGACGCAAGTCCCGCTTTCCAGGTACAGCTGGGCGACGCGGTCCAGAAGTCCTCGGGTTCTGCCGGTGGGCTGGTCTGGCGCGTCAGGTTGTGCCTGTTGGTTGCGGTCGCCGCAGAATCATCACAAGTATCTGGTGACGGTGTGCATCTGAAGCATCTGGTTCGGCACGGGCCGGCAGGAGAGATGGGAACCGCTTACAGGGCCTCTCCGAGTATTGCGCCGATGGAATGCTCTAAACCAGAGGCGCTATCGAAGCAGCCCCCATCCACGTGGACACAGTTCTTTGTGACCTCTTTCCTTGGTACCGCAGAACGGGAATACCACGACGGCGACGAAGAAGTGGAGGAGGAAAACGAGTGGAAAGACAAGGGAGACGAAGAGGACAAGTGGAAGGAGGTCAGGGTGGAGACAGTGGAGTGTGAGGTGCCGATCAACGTCTGGCCTGGGAACACTGCATTCAAAGCCATGGACGTGGTTTTTGACGTCTGAGGGTAGGTGGGTGCCTGAGGTGCTATGTACCGCATCCATACAAAAGCGATGGAGAGGTCCGACGCACAGCCTCTGGGTGCTATTTTGACGGGTCCGTTGCATGGCCGCTACCCCTTTGCTATTCACGGACAAGGTCACTTGTGACGTGACTTCCCCAGTCCACGAGTTCATGTGAATCAGGGAAGGGGGAGTCAGTGATGAATCTTCTTTGCGTCTTCCCAGTTACCTTTGCGTTCATCCAGTGGTGATGTGGGTGGGATTGCCAGGTGTGAGGGTGATGAACAGAACGCATATGTATCTTCGTGTATCATGTACGCTTGGTGGATGTAAGTTGTAGGAACTTCTTGATGCTCGTGAGTAGGTAGACGTGTCGCGGTGTGCTACGTAGCACGTACATATGACGCGCAAAGTCCGCAGTTGATGTGGGTTTGGCCAAGGCTGAGCTGAGTTCATGTGATGAGATCCACCTGACCCCTGTCACGACAAATTGCAGTGAAAGGGCAAGCTTGACCTGGTTCGGTTGCGGATTGGATCATTGCGGGCAAAGCCAAGTGCTCCCTACAGGCCTCACACTCCGCAATCACTCCTTGCTTTTCCCTTCATAACCTCCATTCTTTCCCATCATTGTTCTTGCTTTTGCTTTCCGTCTAGACTCCTCTACTTTTAATTCTTTGCGACCACCCCTGCCGCCGACCCTTATAGCCCCCATATCCCGCTTTTCTCCGCCCAGCTTTTGTGGATCTGTCCTTGGAAACAAGATATTTCTGGTACGTCTGACCAGTGACCAATCCTGTGCTTGTTCCGCAATGAACACACTTGAGTAGTGTTGCAAACTGTTCACGCGCCTAAAGAGTAGG
Organism: Melanogaster broomeanus; assembly: GCA_014904935.1. Classification (NCBI taxonomy): domain Eukaryota; kingdom Fungi; phylum Basidiomycota; class Agaricomycetes; order Boletales; family Melanogastraceae; genus Melanogaster; species Melanogaster broomeanus. The sequence continues at coordinate 280,665 of MU123707.1, read as the reverse complement.
AAAAAAACATTAGTCGTTCCAGAATCACACGACACTGTAAGCAAACGGTAGCTGCAGGTGTTTCGCAAAACCCGTAGACTTGTTGAACCACGATGCAGTCCTCAAACAGTGCCCAACAACAGCACTACCCTGACGATTCTGATCGCAGGAATCGTTTCCTTGCCCCATCTAAACCAGAATCAGGATCCAGCTCTTTGAGAGAACGTGCTGCGAGTCAACCTCCACACCTCAGCTCCCAGCACTTCCTTAGTTCTCCATCTCAACAACATACCATACCTGCCGGTCTAGGTGGAGCAGCCAACTCTCCTTGGCAAAGAATGCAGTCACTCAATCCCGGTAGCCGCACAGGGCTGCCTTCATCCGTTCCCATACGGAGCTCCTCCTTCTCCAACAACTCGCAGGCCACCTTCTCCTCCGCCTTGCGCGAATCTCGATTCGCATCGACTTTCGAGGATGACGAGTCAGAGGCTCTCTCTGATACGTACGACGACCGCTACACGGGCCCACCCGCCTCCATGGACCGCGGCCGTTCCTATGCACCCGACCTTACTCGCAGCAGGTCACAGTCGCTCGCTACAACAACCCGTCCCGGTCCGATTGGAAGTCCATTCCAGGGTCAGGGTCTCTGGTCGGATCTCCAGTCCAACCCTCTCAACATCTCTAGCTCACGTTACGGCGAAATCAAACCACCTGGCAGCAGCCGGTATGGGTCACTTGGAACTATGGGCAGATCGCCTTTGAGTAATAACTATGACTCGCACATTGGCGGTGCCAATGGTTATTCTAGCAGGCAAACCATCGATCCCTCCAATATGAGCCCGTTTGTCAGGGATGTAGGGCAGATCCTCCTCGATGATGGTTCGGCATTTCGCGAACTCTGGGCAGGGATGCATCCTCCCAAAGACGAAAACGGCGGTGGGGGGAGTGGGACAACCAGCCGCCGACACAGCGTTAGTGTCGTGCAGCTGCGGAGACCCGCTGTCATGGGGTTCAATGCCCCAGGCAGCGACGCCCAGGACGAGTCCTCTCATCCAGGTGCCTTCCACACGCCGTCTTTTGGCGGACGCGGGGGTCTGATGCTGTCTGATGACGATCTGGCGGCTGATCTTGGTTCACTCACCATGAACGACGGTCCTGGACCCTCGTCCTCGACACATCCTCCCAGCCAGCCCTCCTCACTCCCCATCTACGCACCCATGTCACGCAGCCCTCCGTCTACCGACCGTGTTTCCCCCTACCAGCCCATCAATCTCAACATCCCCAGCGGCACCTCTTTCGCATCTCGCCAACACTTTGGTTCGCCCAGCGACAGTGGCTTGTCTACCGGGGGTAGTCCGCCTCGCAGCCACTTTGAGCAGCAGCTCATGGATGCCCAGGCTCAGTACCTTGGGACCGGCAATGGCGCTGCCTCGCAGCAACAGTCTCTTACAGCTCGCTTCACCCCTGGACTAGGTATCCAGTATCTGCCCAAGCCAAGCAATGGCGGACCCTCCTACAATCGGTCGATCTCTCAAGGCGGATCAAGCGCAATCTCCTCCCCGCTTTCTCCCACTGGTCGCCCCATTCAGCCTCAACAGGGGCCCTTCTACCCTCAGCAAATGCAGCGACGCACGTCTGATGCTCCCCAGCCCAACCTTAACGATCTGGGCAAGGGTGTCCCTCTCTCAGCCGTCCCTGCTTCATGGCCCCTGTACATCGTCGAGTTCAAAGCTGGGCGAACCGATCTGTTCTACTTGACTGATCTCAGCTTGGACGTCAGAATCGGCGACCTTGTCATCGTGGAAGCGGATCGTGGAAAGGACTTGGGCAAGGTTGTCAATGACAGCATTACCCTTAAGGAGGTCGAGGAGTTCCAGAGAGAGCAGAAGGAACGCATCAGTTATGGCGATAGCGGCCCGCTCAGTCCTGGGGGTCAGCCAGGAGGCGCGAGCACGAAGAAGGATATTAATCCCAAGATGATCTATGGCAAGGCCCAAGCTCACGATACACAGTACGTTACATTTGCCTGACCTTCTATTTGCGGGTCACTCACCACTGCACAGACATCTTGTCACCAAGATACAAGACGAGATGAAGGCTCTTCAGCTCTGTCAGAACAAGGTCCGACAAAAGAAGTTGCCGATGGAAGTTATAGACGCAGAATATCAATGGTATGCCCCACCAGCGTTGTGACGTGTGTCGGTTGTTGACAAGGAGTAGGGACCGACGAAAACTGACCTTCTACTTCGTCGCGGAAAAACGCATCGACTTCCGAGAGCTCGTACGAGAGTTGTTCCGGTGCGTGATTTAGACGCCGTCACACCACCTGACGCTGACACCTTGCCAGTTTATACAAAACTCGTATTTGGATGGCTTCTCTTCAAGGCCCTGGTGGATATGAACAGTAGCAGCTGCTCGCCTCCACACATACTACCAAGGGAATAACGACAAAATCCCCCCACTCTACTGACCGGTACATAACGACGTATCATGACGCCCTTTCAGTTTTCTCGACACAAGAGTCTATCTAGATATGCAATCTTTCGTTCCCCTCGACGTGTCCTGTCAACCAGATCCAGCCCAGCCTAGACACCCTACCTGGGCTTGTACTTGTACCCCCAGACATTTATCGTAACCAACATGCCGCTTTCTCTTCTCCGTCAAGAACTGTTCTATAACCCTACAGTGCTCTCGTCGATGGTGTACAATGTACGTTAGAAGATCAGATGGTTCATATTTCCCTCTTCTATATTGAGTCGGCACACTCTACCCTTTTCCACAGAATCGTACGAGACTGTTGATAAAAAGGAAATAACAGAGAAGGAGAACGAGGCTGGTTTGGCAGCTCCTGTATTACTAGTGTATTCAGAATATCCTACACCTTTTGATGCTTGGAAACCACGCTGATGTTTAGGTGCAGTTCGGACAGTGAAAACGAAAAGTGAAAACAGTTTCCAAGTTAACTTCAGGTACAACAGCACATGTGAAACTCGGATTACCAGGCGGAACCGACGAAGTGGGATTTTGTAAAACACGGTACTACATGGATACATTGCGCTATGTATAAAGGAAACCTGGGATAGTAGTGGATACAATGCTGAATGTTATCATGGGAGTGCACAACGCCGAAACTCATCCAACCTATGTTGCAACCAGACCTTTCTCACCTCGGGTTGCAACCTGCAGAAGAGGGCTGCATGGCTGCAGCTCTCGGGTAGGGCAAAAAAATCAGCAATATCGATAACCTGTTCAGTAGTGAGCTCAGTATGGCTATTGAGGAGCTTAATAGCATCAGAGAGGTTGGTATCCTCTGGAACAGGAACTTGAACAAGTGCCACAAGATTGCGCAATAGATCCTTGATGGCAATGGCCATTTCGGTCATTGCGGCTGAGCCTGTACTGATGCAGACACATGTCGTGCACGCTTGTGTGATCTGCCGTGACTACCAGACTGCGACTCGCCTACAGATTCAGCATCCCCACTCGCTGCCTTGCGTTTTGAGCGGCTGACACTCGTGATCGCTGAGCTGGATGCAGTGGATGGAGATGATGCGATAGCGGACATAGGTGACAAAAAGATGGAGGGGGGAGATGGGGCCATGGAATTGGGACCAGTGGACGGTGCTGGGATTGTGGCGGGGCGAGTTGGGTTCTGATCTGCAATTGCCTTTACGGCAGTGAATAACTCCTGCAGGCAGAGTGGGGATGGAATGTCAGAAAGATTGTTGGGAACAGCGGGGGAGTCAGCACGTGAGGACCCAGCGCTGGTCGTTTCAGTGGTTGATGTTTGAGGAAGGACGGCATGTGGGCGGAAAACGTGTTTGTTTCTCCTGCCTGTCGGGATCAATTTTTCGACATCATCAAAGTGCGGGAACCCCTTGTTCCTGAATGGCTTTGCAGTTGGGTGAGACTGCGAGATGGTCGGATATGGAATTAAAGGCAAATACAATGTACTTACCTTGACATATCGTGTCCATATCTCTTGTGTATCGGTTGTGATCCCAGCACCCAATGCATCACTGTACATGAAGCCTGACGCACTCTTGAGATCAACCACGGCATGATACGACCGCTTGAGCTATTGGATTGTTAGTAGATAATTATGTTGTACAGTGGATTGACTCACTGATTTGAATTTACGGTCACAAGTCTGCCAGGTTTTTGCCCCAGGCATTTCTCCCTTGATTAGATGGAGTGGAAAGTTCGTCATCAGGAAAGTTGCAGCAGCAGTGAATGTTGGCCTTCTGAAGTTCCCATCACTGAATCTTGACAGCTCGCCTTGCAGAAACCCGAGGAAAGCCCTTTCCTCGTCAATCGTCCAATGAGCTCCTTTCTTTCGATTTGTTGCCTGTGAGGGTTGGGAAGTAGTCAGATTTGAGCTGTTTGAGCGCAATGAACGTCCAGAACCTGAGCCGTCAGACATGGTGAGGGGCAACAATGGCTTGGCAGCGTATGGACGTGTGCCAGACACGTGTTCAGTCACATGTGGTGTTGTACCTGAAGCTGGAAACTGCTTTCGTTTTCACTGTGCACCTAATAAGGCTAGCACTACAAGGCGTCACAGGATATACTTAGTGGGGCGCCAATTCCAAGGCCAATTCAGTAAAACTGTTGTACACAGGATACCATTGAGAAGCTTTTGTACAGTGTTGGATCTCATCAAGTCAGGTCGCTGTGCTGGAAGACAACAACAATGACGTGTTGCGAAAGCGACTGATCTGGGTGAACTTTCATAGCCTTGTCGATCTTCTCCTGTGTAGTCCCTTGTTTGATTTCCGGCGCATCCCTCTTGACCGGTCCCTCGTGCCAATGCGGAGAGTGTCGTGTGGCAAAAGGCTTCCAGTTACCATCACAGCACCGAATCGGATAACCCGTATGGTTATGCAAGTTCAATGGCTTTCGACCAGGAAGTGGACACGTGGAAGATCAACAAGATCTTCCGGACCAATTGGATGGAGCTACGCATGCGCAGTGGTACAGCCTCCCCAGAGACAGACGCGACCGTCGGCATCGATGATGTAGCCTCGATATTTCACGACGTCCCGCCGACAAGACCGCGCGGCCGCCTTGATTCTCCTTGGACTACCCCCTTCATGGGTCCAGTACACGACCTCGTCACGCCTCGTGCTTGTTCCAAAACTATATTGCCGAAGCAGATAGTATTGCAATTCTAGGATACAGTGAGTATGTCCACGTAACGATACAGTTGGTTTTGGTGACAGGGGACATCAGCTGCGACCACTGCCGGTCTCAGCTATTTTTCGTTCTGCCGTGACTGTGAAACCAGTAAATAACTTCCACGTCCTCGATAGTGATTATGAAACGAAACGAACCCCAAGGTCGACGGTCCATCGGACACTGCTGTTTCGACGCAGTGGTCCCAAGCCACTTCAGCAGACAGTGCATATGGAAGATATGGCTACACTCGCCCCATACTACGAGCCACGTCACAGCCAGTCAGCCGCACCACACCACATATTCTACCCCGACGGGACGTACTCAGAGGACAGTCATCTCCCGGCATCTTGCACGATGGACAGCAACCCTCGTAGGGTACCCGGCATATGCCACAAACGTCGCCCTCGTCGTCCTGGTCGTTGTTACCGGTGTTCCAGCGCCATTGTGCGACGGCGCTCCAGTGTTTTATGTGGACCTTCATGGTGGTTTATGAGCGAGATGCGGCTCTGGCATGATTGGCTGGAAAAGAGGTTCGTTGAAAAGCACGGGATTACTTGTGTTTACATCTATGTACGCGTCTGGTCTGTCACCACGTGATCAACGTGTTTCAATAAACGGTGTGTATAAACACACAGAAGGCTAATGCAACTTGCAAGTACATACATATATGTCTGCGCTTCTCGTCAGTGAATCCATAAGGAACCTGGCCCCCGATTCAGTCATAGAAGGGCCCGGTTCAACCGATTTGCCAGCGCACAATGTGCAAGTCATTCAGATTAGCCACCTGGTATCCTCGGTGTGAATGTTGAGAAAATAGTCAAGTCAACAAGATTGGGCAGTTACCATAGGCAAAGAAAGGGCACAACGTGGCAACTGCGATCCCGAACGAAATTAGATCAATGATGTAGTAGTGATGTCAGCGTATAGTGTACAGGATGATTAGTATGTCAAAAGATGCCATGGGTGATACATGAATCGATAGTAGCATAAATACATATGTAGTAGCATTTCGTCCATCAGCTGAGCCTGCAGCTCGATAGTGAGTCAAAAATCATAAAGGTGACGTGTGCAAGTAGAAAGGAAAGGGGTGCAGCCAAAAAAAACATGATCAGGTGACGAGGATTTCACCGAGCTCTCAAATTCCTGAGCTCTCTCTGTACTTCTCTGATGTCCGACCGGTTCCACTCGCCCGCCCAGTCCGGCTCCGCTTGTGACATGGAAGGTTTGCTGGCATGCGTGAATGGAGCGTCTGTGCTCATGCATCCAACAGACATGCTGCGTCTTCTCCCCCCCGCAGGCTGGTCTGGAAAGACCATGGGAGGCTTCGAGCGCGGCTCGGAGGCGAGGACAAGCTCAACAGGAATATTCTCCCCTAGGTAGCGCGCAAGCTTAGCCATGCGTTTCCGGCGAACCTCAGCGATATCCGGGTTGCTAGGGAAGCTAGGAGTGAGAGGGGTAGGTGGAAAGCACGAGACCGATACGCGTGGAGTCGGGGGAAGCGACGATACAAGATGATTGTCTGCGGGCGAACGAGGCACCGTGTTCAGCCGCAAGTACAGCTGGCGCGCGGCGCGCGACTTCGAGTTGCGGTTGCAGGCGCTGGACAGGCCAGGAGGCGTAGCGAGTGACAGTGATTCGGTGCTCTGCAGATTAGAGGCGATGCTTTGGGGTAGCGAAATTAACGATGCTGATGGAGAAGGACGATGGAGGGATGTTGTTGAGGCAGAGCTGAATGACGTCACAGATAGCGACTGTGATTGATGGTGGGTAAAGATGGAGCCTTGACGCTTTAACGCCCTGGATGTGGGCTTTTTGGTTTTCCCGATCGGTAGCAGCGTGACGGGTATATCGTTTTCTAGAAGGTATGGTGAGGTGCCCAATATTGCTCCTAGTTTTCGCGTTGAGCGCATAAGACGCGCACGGTGCTGCGAGTCGAGGGTATTTGTGGTAGGAGGGCGGGAGGGGTAGGTGATGGTGGTCGTGGTAGAAGCCATTGAGGGTAATTAAAGGTATTAGACGATCGGCAGCGCAACCCCAAGCAAAGTTTTGCTGTCAACGCTGTCCAAAAAGAATACAAGGACACAAAGTACACAGTACCTTTAAATGAGGAGAAAGTTGAAGGCTCACGATATTGAAGAAACCATATATAAGAAATGAGACAATAACAATGAAATCACTGTACACTGTTATTGTTCCGAAAATAGGAATCTACATGCGACAACAACGCCTTCCTTAAATGGGAAGTACAGCTCATGGCTCCACAGCCCAGCTGGTGCACCACCTGAAAGTTAAGCCGTGGCCCGTGTTGCAGGTGAACACAGGTGTTTTTCATGTATGGAGCGTAACTTACGCTGCGTAAGAAAGTAACTATGGGGTCTCGTAAGGAGTGTTATGTATAGTGGTTGCATATGTCTGACGCGTGCAGAGTTAATCCGGTACCGGGAGACCATTTCCGCCGAGCGGACTGGTAACGGGGGCAGGTCACAACACTGGCTCATCCTCATTCACCTCAGGGATCGGGATAGTGTTGCAGAGTATCTCCCTGGCAAGTAACCGTAACTCCACATTCTCTCCATGGAATTCCCGTTGCAACGAGTATATGTCATCCACTTCGAGGGAAAGCTCGAGCTTGTTAAGTACGGGGAGCTGCGAAGAATGCTCAGGGTGGCGAGCAATTTCTGTCCTATTGTAGAGAAAATCTACAAGGTCGTCGTAATCGGCACAGAGGATCTTCAAAGCAGTAATCTGCGAGCCACAGTAGAAAATGGATGGATTCTGGGCCCCTTCGGTATCAACGGGGAGTATGACGGGTTGATTGAGACTCTGCAAGAGCGCAGGATCTGATCCATTCAGGACCAAAGTCTTCAAGGAATGCATCGTCGTGAGGAGTTCGAGTGGGCAAAGGAACTGGGCAGCGACTTGCTCGGTGAAACTGGCTCCAACCCATAGCGAGGGTCGAGGTTCGAGGAGCACATGGGCCAGCTCCAACTTTTCGATTCGAGTCATCAAATCGCGACAACGACGGGATGAGCGTGCAAAGGAGCAACGTAGAATCGAAGTCATAGTCGTGGATCGAGATTCGGTATTGTGACCTCGATAGGAATGTCAGTCTGGAAACCATGATACTGAAGATTACGTTGATGTGCATGATGCAGTTTTCTCGGAACATCACACAGGGCCAACGATTTCAATGACGGCATCTGAAGGACCATAAAGAAGCCAACAGCCTCGTCTTGGTGGGCGTAGCCGAGCCGTAACTCGCGAAGTTTTGGGAGGAGGATGCAGGGCATCTGATCTTCGGCCCATTTACGAGGGAGCATTGCGAACAATTCGAGTTCCTCCAGAGATACTGCGTTCTTCTCGAGGACATGACGGAGGTGATGCATATCAGGACGGTCCGCGATGGACATGTAGCTGAGGCAGAGTGAGGTAAGGTTTCCAATGGACCATTGTCCCCAGGTCGCACGGACTCCGGATAAGCTCAGTGCCTTGAGACGCGGGAGGGAGACATGCGCGGAGAAATGTGTGTCATCGCCGAGCCAGGCACGACGGAGGTCGGGCGCATCAAATGCCTGGTTCGGCACGTTCCATGTCCGCCGCTGGAAACAATCTTTCGGGTTGCCACAATGGATACGCCACTTCTCCAGCATAGGCAGACCAAGATGAAGGAGCAGGAATGTGGCCATGAAGACCGCGTCGTTCTCTGTTTCGATATCCAAGATTTTGACACGATCGTGCACAGAAGTGACGAGTTCAGATGGTTGCGGTGGTGAGCGTACGCACGAACAGAACAATAAGTTGCTCAGAAAGGCTCGTGCAACGCGGCACCATCAAATGCAACTTGATGTGCAGCGGACATCGTTGCGAACGAAGAACAAGAGCCGATGCCCTTGGAAGGACTGGCCCAGTAGGGAGGGTAACCCATTCAGAAATGCTGGCGCTGGAGATAAATATAGTCGTCCACAGCTTTGGGGTGCTCAAAGCAAGATGGCGCCATGATCTGCAGACGTGGGAGACGAGAAAAGGGAAATCTATGCCATCTTCGGGATCAAAGTAGGTTCCTATATGGAAAATGTAGGCCATGAGGTCGACTGGTATGATGTTGATCGGATCAGGCCTGTGTGGTGATTCAAGTCCAGGTCGCATAGCCATGCAGTGCGCGGATGAATCTGGGGAGTTCGTCGACATGAAGTCCCCAGATGATGTCAGCTGGCCAGGAGCATCGACTTGCATCCCAGATGCCGGACGTACAGCATAGTTCGACGTAAACGAAGGAATGTGATCGTGTGACATCCTGTACCTTCGAATCTCTCATAAGGATGGGAGGCTGGCTAAAACAAAGCAAGACATACCTGTGGTGGATCTGGAGAGATATGCAAATGATTTGAGTAATGTTAGAAGTAGATCACTGACGAATTGACGAAACATTCGTGCCGACAGCTTTTAACACGCGTTCTGACTGTCCACAAGCCCAGATTGTGGACGTCTGTAACTTGAGATCCACAAGAGCAGATCTGTGGACGGACTTGGCCGAGTCGACCGCGACGGCAACCCCATTGTGCCCAGCACTGTGGACTCGAGGCAGGAACCTTGTCACATTATCCACGACCAGTGAAGCACGCTGGATACTCATCACAATAGTTTTACTTAGACGATGATCGACACACCGTACTCCGGTGAACGTCACGGTTCATCGACATCCACCAGGTCCGATGTGCCAGTACAGGGAGTCATTTGAGGCCACGGGTGACAACTTGAAGGAGTGTCGCATTTTAGTGACTCTGTGCGATGTCATGCGTTGGGCGCTTTGTGATGACGAGTGATGACATCGATGATGATCCAGAAGTGAACGTATCCTGCGCTAAGTTACTTTATGTAAAAGTTGTCGATGCTCATGACCTGCACCGGATGCGGTCTTCGATGCTTCAACACGAAACGAGTAAAGCCAAGTAGTAATTCGAGGTAACTGATAAAAGAGCGCATACATAGAGGAGTAACTATTTGCTTAGGCTATAAGGAAGTACATGGAATGTGTATGATAGGTAAAGCATAAAGGGAATCATAAATCACTGGAACTACATAGGTGCCACTGCGTCCGTCTCCAGCCCAACAGCCCAACATCTGGTCATCACAGATGCGGCAATCACCTTCTATTTACGTCATACTTAACGGACCGGCGCAAGGAGGTTGGGATCAAATACGCCAGTCTTTAGATCCTGTGCGAAGGTATGCAGGTCTTCCTCGAGGATGCCCAGTCCGAGCCGTTGAAAGACGGGCAGCTTCTCCTCCATTTCGGGGTGACGAGCGAGATAACGCGCAGTTCCGGTTCTGGTGTTGAGAAATTGCCCTGAGGTCCTCGTATCCGACGTGTGTCATCGTCATATTCGATAGTTGCGAGCCGGGATAAGTCCAGGACGGTTGTGCATCGGTCTCGGTACCTGGAACGGGGACAGGAAAATTGAGGCCCTTCAAGAAGAAACGGTCCGGATCGTGCAGAGTCAATGTCTTCAAGGACGTCATTTGCTGCATCAAGCGAGCAGGACAGATAAACAGAGGCGAAACTGAGTGGGTCAGGACGTCGTCAAACCAAGATGTATCCTTGGTCAGTACCAGGTAAAGGCTTGCGAGCGTGAGCGATTCAATTTGAGCCAACCAAGCCGGGGGACTAACGCAGAGGGAGTATAGCAACATAGAGGAGTCGTAACATTCGCCCATATGCAAGGATGGATGCCCATGGATGAGGGGTTGGAATGGGAAATCTGATCCTGATCGGCAATATTGGAAGTATTGTATACTTGGAATGTCCCTCAAGTCTAGCGATTTGAGAGAAGGAGCTTCAAGAGCTTGAAGAACTTCGATGGCTTCGTATTGTGATACGAACCCGAAATGCAGCTGCTGTAGTTTGGGAAGGACGATTGACGATGGTACCTCCGATGAAAAATCGATGCTCGCTTGGAGCACCAGGTTCTCCAGCGAATTTTCATTCTGCATCAGAATGTGACGGAGGTCGGGGAAGCACACTTGAAAGCGTGATGGGATACAGTCAATAGTCAATGAGGTGAGATTGGTAATAGCCCAAAAACTCCAAAAGGCGAGAGCGGCTGATAGGTTGACCTCTTTCAACCGAGGTAGCAGAGCATGCATTCCGTGCTTGCGGACTCTCAAACGCAGTGAACGCATACGTTTGATCCACCGTCGAATAGACCAACTGGGAGGGATCACCACTTCCCACCCGGTTGGGAAGTAGCCCTGTCCAACAGTGATGCGGAATCGTTCCAGCATAGGAAGGCCGTGAGGGATGAGCTGAGAGACGATGGCGCTGGCAGCGTAGCGATTGCTGTGAATGTCCAGCGTTTTCACTCGATCGCGTACACCGAAGATAAGGTTTACACCCGCAAGAAAGCGACCCACGTGACTTTGAATCTGGGGCCTGGACTGCCGATGATGGTAGACCATTTCCATCTTGATGTTCAAAGCGCGCCATGATGATCGAGAAGCGAAGGCCGATGCCCTGCACAAGTCCTGCACGGGGCCCAACGCGGAACAACAAGGTGTCCTGATGTTGATGTTTGTCCAAAGGCTTGAGGTGTTCAAAGCCAAATCCCTCCAAGACCTGCACACATGGGAAACGATGACGGGATATCGTGTGCTGTTGAACTCCGCTGCGAGTTGGAAGATGCAGGCCATAAGTTCAATAGGCATGGTGTTGATAAAACAGGAGGATTGAGATAGTTTCAAGCCCAGTCCGAATGATGGCAAGGTGGCGGGACGATGTTGCGTAGGCTGTGGAGCCCATGTTGGTGGTCGAAGGTGGGAAGGAGGTAGAGCCACCCACGTCGGGCTGGGGCGGCGGAAGTAGACAAGATCCCAAAACCTCTGAATCGTGATCTGACATGCTACTGCACAGCGATTTCAGTAAGTGGCGACAAGGTGATGCCAAAATACATACCTGCGATATGCGGCCTAAGCGAGATCTGGAGAAGTAGCAGAATGCTTGGAAGGGCGATAACTTGGCAGGACTTGGGGAGGATAATGTATTGATGATGGGCTACTATCAGACGTACTCACGAATTATATAGGCATTGAGTCAAAGCTTGTCAAAGCTACAGTCAAAGCGGGTCGTTTTGCAATCCCATCATTCATTCTGGCCCCCCATCGTGCATCATGTGAACACGAGGCGGTACAATGGACGGTATGTCAGTACATCAGGTTGCTTCAAAATGCTAGAGCAGTACTGAAGTGGCGTTCAGGTTAGCCTCCAAGTGCATCCATGTTATCACGGTATGCTGGAAGTGTCACTGTCTTCGACGCTTCATCGAGTTCCAACTTTCCAAGGGTCGGCACTCCACGCTGTGGCTCACCTGCCGTTCGAGGACGTTCGGGGACGATTAACACTATGCATGAAGTCCCTTTGAAGAAGTGATATGCAACGTTGGTCTGTCTTTCCCGGACTCCGTATTCATAACTCCGACCGTGTGCAAACAACGATGCCACTTCCTCCCAGCTCGCTACAGCAATTATCCTCGACTCGGCGAAGTTAGCCACGCTCTCAACGACCTTGGCCCGGTCTACCGTGGCGTGGTGCCTGCCGTACATATTAAGTCAACGAGGTTGCACATTAATTCTATTATACAGCTGCAGATTATTCACTCTACCAAGTATTATGCCCGGGCTTCGTGACACAGACAGGCCATCCACGATCCGACACAGTTGGCCCTTCGTATCAAGTTATGCGGAGCTTGCCGAAATCCACCATCCCCGAAGTCGTGAATAGATGGGCTCCTGCTTTCAAACGACAGTCCACAATGTGGCAAGTGGCTGATATCACACTCACGCATAGATTTAGCATCCTCGGAACAGCTCCGGGAACTCTGCTATGTAAGATTCGGCCCAGTGGTTACCAGGTGTTTGGTGAAGGTCGATCAGAAAGTGGAGACCATTGAATAGCGATGTGGTCGAAGCGGGAAGAATCGAATCCTACCAGAGAAGTAGCCATGTGCTTCTGTGGGGTGTGGTCCGCGAGGAAGGTTGACACAGCCAAGGGATATCACAGCTGAGAGCGCTGATGACTATGTAGGGACGTCGATGATGTTATCCCAAACTTGAACAGCGGTTTATGGACTTTTATCCTGCCCCTTTGGACACATAACACTAAGGACCACGTCTCTCCTTCTACTGGTCTTCCTCATCAAGGTTCTGCATCCTGAAGCACCTGGGGATCGGTGAAGTCATTGGAGCCACGTGATCACCCGCGATCAGGGATGACAATCGTACCTGCCTTGGCCCTGGAGAGACACCAGTGGCATCTCGTCACGGTGAGTGGACAGTTTTGTACGTTCTCACGAGAGCAGCAAGGTTGGTAGGTACAGTATCTGGTAATCTGTTACACTTTAAATCTTCGGCCCTGATGTCTTCTCACATGCTTTTATTTTCGGAGGCAAACATCTGGGTAAGATTGTTTGAAGATTGTCCAGTGAGCGCTATGAGCGTTGGTAGGTTTCACGCAAAGTGCCTGAGGTGCATAGATATCCCGGTCAGTGACACACCGTTATCTGGACTTCTTTTCAGTCTCTCTATGCCCGAGGTTCTTGTCGTCATCATCTCAATCACGTCATTGGTAAGATCCAGACTTAGTGGGGCGTTGCTACGAGCAGCTGAGCACGCTGAGCCATGTGTCGCTCTCAATGTTCCACATGTATATTTCTGATTCGGCAGGCTAGTTTCCCAAGTCACTCGTCCGTTTGATCTGTAGCCCATCTCTGGAGTTGGTTTGCGGGGGGAAGTGGCACTGAACTGGTTAATCTGGTATGGGCTGGGTTAGAGAATCGAGATGCGAGAAGGCTGCAATTGGTTACCTTCATTTGAGTCTTCAGCACATTTACTGAAACAGTCACACCCTTGAAGCTTGCACCATGTTGCATGTTCATCACCTCGAGAACGTTACTAGTATAAGCAAAACTTTACTTGAACCCACCGCAGAGCCCCAAGTGGGAGACGAGTCCGAGGCTCAGGGGACGCATTGCCTCCCAAATCATGACATGTCCATATGTCGCTATCAAAAACTTGGCCGCTCGATGACCCGAATTACAAGCCGAAGTTGGTACAGCCTCACTCATCCTCGAGTTTTCCTTTCCTTAGCTTCCTATCCACTGGGACTTGATTTCCTTGGACATTCTTTTCTTATAATCTCCTCTAACCTTCGTCGCTCCTTTATAAACGCGCTGTTAATCTATACAGCAGGTTGTCGCCATGTTCAGACAACACCGTCTCTCCTTATTCCTCGGGACTATAGGCCTTCTACTGGTGCCGCTTGTCTCTGGCCTCGGTTCATCCTGCTCTGCACCATTAACGAAGGGTTTGGCTGCACCAGAGGACCCATACTGGTTGGAAACCATCAAACATCAGGGCACGTCCGCGTTCAATCCTGACACCACCTACCAAGTTTTCCGGAATGTGAAAGATTTCGGTGCAAAAGGTGATGGTGTGACTGATGACACTTTGGCTATTAAGTTCGACCCTTGATTACCGTGCGTAGCTGTGTTTTCTAACAATCGGTCCCAGCGCTGCAATGTCCGAAGGCAATCGTTGCGGTCAAGGATGTGGTGCATCAACGTGAGTGTGCTTCCTTACCCCTTCGTATCACTTATAGATCAAGTATGCTAGGTTGACTCCCGCGATTGTCTATTTCCCACCTGGGTATGGACACAAAAGAACTAGACCAGCGTGCGCACTGACTTTCCCGGCAGGAAATATATGGTGTCTAGTCCCATTAATACCTATTACTATACCCAAATAATCGGTGACGCAAGACGACCCCCCACTCTTCTTGCCGCTTCATATTTCTCAGGTCTGGCTGTCATTGGTGAGCTGGGCAGCCTCATACCGACAGCTTCTTCATGTTGACGCTATTCTAAAGATGCTGATCCTTACATTCCTGGAGGAGCAGGTGCGCAATGGTTCATCAATCAAGACAATTTGTGAGTCGTCAGTTTCTTGGTCGACAACTAGGAGATCCTAACGTCAATAATCATGCAGTTACCGCTCTGTCCGCAATATAATCATTGATCTGCGTCAAATGCCTGCGTCGGCACCTGCAATTGGTCTCCATTGGCAAGTATCCCAGGCGACATCGTTGATGAACCTACTCGTTGAAATGTCACAAGAGAACGGCACCCAGCACCAAGGTCCATCTATTTCGTCCACAATTGTATGATCATTAGTTGACGTTCTTCCCCATAGGTCTTTTCATGGAGAACGGCAGGTGAGCTATTTCTCATGGTACACAATACACACAACAACTTCACGCGTTAGCGGTGGCTTCATGGGCGGTACGTGGTGTCATGAGTTGTGTTGCCCTCTGCTCAGGGTCTACGTGTAGACATGATCTTCAATGGAGGTATGCTCGTCTTGATATGTGCCTTTTAAGCGGCTAATACCGGCAGGTAAAACCGGAATTACTGTTGGCAACCAACAATTTACTGTACGAAACCTCACCGTCAATAACGCGGTTGTCGGTGAGTATACCGTTCACAGCTTTTTTTCGATCGTAGTACTGATATTGTTTCAGCTGTTGCCGCTGCGTGGAGCTGGGGTATGCCGAATAATATGTTTCTGAGTGACATGTACTCACGGGTTGCGTAGGCTGGACCTATCAGGGCGTGTCCATCAACAATTGCAAGGTAGACGCAACTGTTTTCAGCTCTCGATCTCCTTAACACTGCGTTGCAAACTCAGATCGGTTTCAACTTGACGACTGGCGGAACAACATCCCTAACTCAGGTAAATGTCGCTGCTCGAAAGCTCTTGCGTGCCTTGCTTCACAGTCTGTGAAGTCCGTCGGGTCTGAAGGAATCATCGATGCGACAGTGATGAACACTGATGTTTTTCATCTCGACCACACGACCCAGTAACGGCTCGCTCGCAGGTTCCATAGTGTTGAACAATGTCGAGCTGCATAATGTCCCAGTTGCAGTCGGTGTCCAAACTGGTGAGGTGGTGCTTCGAGGTTCGAAGGGGTCGTCGCGGATCGAGTCATGGGGCCAAGGCAACGTATATGTTGGAACGGGTGGTCAACCGCACTTCACACAAGGTTCCATCGTACCACCCCAAAAACCGCACAACATAATCGATAGGACTGGCAAGATATTTGGAAAAACACATCCCCAATACGCAGATTACTCTCTTGATCAAATCGTTAGCGTGAAGTCACACGGCGCTGTTGGTGATGGTGTCACGGACGATACCAAAGCCCTTCAGGACAATCTTTGATCAGGTATGAACAGAACGGGTTCCCTACGCGCTGATATTCAACGCAAGGTCTCACACAATCAGTTTGCCGGTTGCAAGCTTATCTTCTTCGACGCCGGAACGTACTATATCACGGATACCCTTACCATTCCTGCTGGTTCGCAGATAACAGGGGAGGCATGGTCCGTGATTCTCGGCGGGGGCCCTAATTTCCGGAACGAGAATCAACCTACAGTTATGGTGCGGGCTGGTGAGCCCTACACTACGGGGATATTGGAAATCACCGACATCATCTTTTCCACTGTTGGACCTGGTATGTTACACAAGATGTCACTTCGGTTTAAACTCAATCTTTCTAAGCACCGGGTGCCATTGTCGTCGAGTGGAACATACATGAGCCTTGGGATGAACAGGGCGGTGCAGGCATGTGGGACAGTCATATTCGGTGTGTTTAATTCCGCCATCTGCGTGATGATCCTGACGCCTCTCTGAATCTAGTCTCGGCGGAGGTATGTGCTGAGATGTGATAAGTTATGAGATTTTATGTCCTCTCCATTTAGCCCTTGGTACGGATCTACAGGTCGCCCAATGCCTTGCTGGCACGCTAAGCACCTAGTTGCATGGCTGCGTTCATGGGTATGCATCTGACCCCGGGTTCCAGCGCATACCTTGAGGTTAGTGTATCTTTGCGATACCGGCGTCACGTCATAACTTCGTCCTAATCCAGGGAACTTGGATTTGGACCGCTGACCACGACCTTGACGATCCCGAGTCACGTCAGATAAGTATTTTCTCTGGACGTGGGTTACTCTCAGAATCCCTTGGCCCTGTCTGGATGATCGGCACTGGTGAGTTGCTCGACGTCCTTAGCGTTAGACTCCTTTTTCACTTCCTTATTAGCATGTGGGTATGCTACTCTAGTGACTTGGCGCTACCTTATTTTTCATCGCAGCCGAGCACAACGTTCTCTACCAATACAACTTGCACCGCGCTCAGAACCACTGGATCGGCTTTGCGCAGAGCGAGACCGTAAGATCTGTCTGCATTGTGTCGTAGATGCCCTGCTGAGCTGCACGCGTACCAGCCTTACTACCAGCCGGTTCCAAGTGCACCTGCACCTTACTCCATTAACGCAGCATACCATGACCCCCAGTTTGGCTCGTCGAATGGTATGGCGTGGGCACTATACGTACAGCAGTCCTCGGGTATCACGCTCTTTGGTAAGCCCGTCTCCTACCACTCGTGGCGACAATCAGCTGATATCTCCTTTCAGGCGGTGGATTCTACAGTTTCTTCCAGGTATGACCCTTGTTTCAGACCCGGACAATATATGCTCATTCCACGTGTTAGAACTATACACAAGACTGCATCGCGACCTTCTCGTGTCAGAACCAGATCTTCAACATCGACCAAACTTCGACAATATCGGTCTACAGCCTCTCGACGGTTGCCTCGACGTACCAGCTCAGCGTCGCACAGAAAGGAGTCGTTGATCAGGTACATAACCATGACGGATTCCAGGAAACTCTTACTGTTTGGTCGCGTTGATGACCTATCTACGAAATCTATCCTCTTACGCTCTGAGTCACCACATTCCCCTCTTTTTTTTGCAAGGATGGAGAACTCACACCCGGGATGTGATAACCGGTGTCTGGGCATTTGGTGTTCTACTTGATGGTAGCCTTTCTTGTGACGGACGTTCAGATACATGAATAAATAGCATCCATACATATCATATATAGCCCTATTCGAGTACAGTATACAGCATTTGGTGTCAATGAGACGCGCTGACTCCACTGCAGAGTAGTGACACAAAACACACTGTCACTTGTATCACTCTCCATACTACAGCCATGAAGCTGTTACTTATAAATGATGCAAGGCCTAGACACCTTCCAATGCCTTCTTCGCGCCACTATCGGCCTACTGTTGCAGACATCCTCAGGGTTAGGCGTTACTTCACGCTGATCCCGCATCCTCTGCCGAGCGAACTAGTTGACGACATCCTGGACTTAGCGTCCTACTGGGCTCACACCTCCCTCATCCTCAAGGAGCTACAGAACCGTCAACGAGGACAACGAGTGCATGTACATGCGCACTCTGCCTCTCGGTCTCCCCAACACCGAGGGCGACTTTACGCTCGTAGCTCAGGGCACAAAAGCTGTGACCTGTATCGCGGATCGGATTATGTATCTAGGGAGTCCCTCGTCACGACTCCTTCAGGACAGCCATTGTGCACGAGAGCGCATCCCTGCCGCAAGATCGTGTTTCAGCTTTGGAGTCACGACCAAGGGTGGATCACCTGGCATATCCGAGGAGATCAAGGAACATACAGGGAAAGTTGGACATGGTTTAATGCGAGGGTTGAGACGCCACTTCTCCAATGGAACCTAGATCTTTGCGTAGACAGCAAGGTCTCTTCTGGGAAAGCCCAGTCAGCTTCAGTCCCAGAGTCCCGGAGGGCTCAGCTGAAGCGTTCAGGCACGTCCAAGCCAATGTCCACGCGAGGCGATGACCACGTGCCACACAGTCGTGTGGCACCATCTAGATTCTGTTACAGAGGGATCTGCAGCTGCTGCAAGGGCAGACGCTCGGGGACGAGACTGGAAAGCTCTGGATGGAAAGTTTGTGAATGCGATGAAACAGGGGGATTGCATTGCGCTCTGGATGAGGGCTCGTTATCCGGGCTGGCAATGCTCCCTCGAGAAGGCGAAGATCTCTGTCTATTGGGCTGTGTAGACCGCGGTCTGTGAAGTGATACTAGTAATCTGCGCCGTTCGTGCGTGCCAGCAATGTACGTACGATCCTTGTTTTGATTCCGCGATGGACTGAGACTAGACTGTCTGTCGATACAACGTTTCCCCACGGTCTCGGATTGCACCTAGTGTTCGGATTTCGAACATAGCACAATCACAACTGAAGTACTGAACAGCGGCTTGTCTGCTATCATATATACAACTATCAGATGTTGTTCCAAATGGCTATCTACTTTATTTGATATAACATAGAAACGAAAAAAAAACCAAGCACAACTTGTGTGGTGGTCCACCGAATAGGTGCTAGTCAAGCTAAGTCACAATCACAATCACAATCACAATCACAATCTATGGAATCACGGAGATAATTTCTGATGTCACAGAAGTTGATACACAGCTTTGATACCTCCTTCTTGTGCTAAAAACAGTTTCTCCGAGAGGGTTCATAGGGTTTGTTGTGATAGATTTTGAGAAAGATGTGTCGAGGATCCCGTAATCCCCCCTTCGGGTTTTCAACGGTTTTGGTATTACTAGGTCCATGTCACACGGCGGCTGTGCCGAGGCTATGTTCGGGCAGTTTTCGACGACGAGCGCGACCGTTGGATCGTTACTTACGGTGGAGCTTACGACGTTCGAGAATATATTCCCTGTGACCTAAGCGTGTAATCCGCCCCATGAAGGAGAGAAGCCCGACTCTCCGCGGCCAAAAATACGGTCTTCGGTCCTTTTCACCCATTGTAACTGTAATTTATTTCTGTAGCTTGAAATCACAAATTTTTGGAGCTCAAAAAATTCTGAGACATGCACCCAGTGTAGCTACGTTACCGTAGCTATGTGTCCGAGCTTCCGCGTCCAAAAACCCTCGAGAACGCGTCCGTATGAACGATGTACCCCAACGTGTCCTCACGTCAAGAGCCTGACTTCACGTGCCTCGGCAAAGTCCGGCGGCGTCCCCATGAAGTAATCATCCGTGTCCCAGCGCGAAGTAAACGTTGCTTCCGTGGCTGCCGAACTTCGGCATGGTGCAACATCACGCCGGGGAAATAATCCGACACTACTAGAACGGGAAACCAGACCTACGAAATTCATCGTCGTAGTTCTCCACTTTCCCGTCATGTTTTTCTTGATAGGGTTCTAACACAGAATACGGAAGGCAGGCTTCCTGCTACAAAATTCTTGGCCAGCAATACTTGAGTCGCTGCAGTGCTACTTGTGAGTACTCCTACGAAAAATTCCGAACACTGGGGGAAGCATAGTACTTTGTTTCTCTAGGCCAAGAATTGTATTGGTGCTCAGCGCACGTTGCTCTTGCTCACCTCAGCCAGTCAGTTCTCGTGAGATCATTGATCGATGGCTCTCTCATTCTCGCACCTACCCCGGGCCTGCAAAATGGTTGCAATTTGTTTTTCACAAACGTCAATTGTCCGACACAGCACTTGACTCAGATCTGATAGTCTCATGCAGCTGACCTGTTCGGCCCCCAGCCTTCCCTCACCTTGACCCTCGGTTTCGGGCCGGAAACCCCACCCCCTGGCTCGGGTTTTCACGCCTTCGTAACGTATACTCTAGTATCTCTATCTCGAAGCACACGCCTGGATCAATACATCGTCGTTAGCACTAATGGCACCGTTTGGATTTCGGTCACCGGCCGTATCCGTCCGAGCTTCAGACCCACCGCAAGACCGCTAATAGTAATGCCAGCTCAAGCTTTGTAGCTGAATGCCAAAGCGTTATGTAGACTGCTTCGGTCCGCATTCCTCTCAGAATTTTTGTTTATAATAAAAGTGGAGCGGAATCTTTCGGCTAGTGGGCGGTGCGACTTTCCGAAAATAGTCATATTGCCTTCGAGGCCCCTTCGTTGGGCAGCTGTAATCCTCTTACGACAACCATGTTCGTGGTAGGTAGGTATTCTTTGTATAAAATGCAGTCATAGCCGACTCACCTTGTAGCAGCGTGTTTTCGTTTGGTATAGCGTGATTTCATTCCCTATTTGTTTTCATCTCCAATTAACCAGAAGTCTCATCCCACCATACCTAAGCCCACACAAGCCATCAAACTTAAGCGTCCCCATTTCAGTGGTTTTGCAGATTTGAATGCTGAAAGCGGCTCGTGAGAATAAGTACCACTCCTCACCCTATGATCGTACTGTTCTAGACATTCTCAGGGTTAGGCAATTGGGGTTAAGCATTATAACTTCACGTTGATCCCGGCATCAGCTCTCCCCAACGAATTGGTTGACGACTTGGCGTCCACTGGGCTCGCACCTCCCTCACCTTCAAGGAGCCAGATACGTCGGCAAGAGGGACGAGTGCATGTGCATGCACACCCTGCCTCACCCTTCCCGGCACTGAGGGCGGCTTTAAAGGTGACTTTAAGCTTATAACCCAGGAGAACGAAGATCATATATCTGGCGAGTCCCCGTCGCGATTCTTTCAGGGCAGCCAGAGCGCATTCGTGCTGCAAGATCGTGTTTCATCTTTGGAGCCAGAACCAAGGTGTTGCAACTGGCCAGTCGAGGAAGATCCCGGAATATACAGGGCTAGCTGGACGTGGTTTGATGCGAAGAGTGGGGAGACACATATCCGATCCCCAGCACTTTGATCGGAATTTTCTTCTACGAAGAACGACTCACCTGCCACCTACATACTCCCTGATATCCTGTTCACAACGGCGACCGTCCGTGATACCATGTGTTAACCTCAGATCGATGAGACCCTGAGTTCGTAACTGGAGTGCGGATCGCACTACGGCACTTGGCGTCGATGGAACGTGCTGATCCTTCGATGGGGCCAAGAGATGATGGAATATTCGATTCATGTCGCCGTAAGGGCAGGCAGTAGAGCGCGATAGCGACGCAGAATGAACTGTCACCGATTAGATGTGACACTGATGCTACCCGCATCAGTGTCTTGGCAAGACACAAGTTCTCCATAACATCATGATGCAGATGAGGCTATGCGTGCATGACTGGTACCACGAATTCCCCAATTGGCTGTGGGGAAGCATGGGAAGTCAGCACTCTGCACGACAAGTCATTCAATTGCAAGTGATTACAAACTCAGTCGTAGCTTGGAATCAGTAGCGTTTTCAAACGTATAGATGATCATATATCCTATATCTGCTAGTCCGTTGTCTCGGTCCTATACATACTTGTTCCACTGACTTCCCCCGCACAGCCAAGAAGGACGCCAGAAGTTAATATAAAGGACACAATGCCCTAGGGTTGTCAGACACACACCTCCCAATGGCTTCTTCGCTCTACTATGATCCTACCGTCTCAGACATCCTCAGGGTTAGGCGTTACTTCACGCTGATCCCGTATCCTCTCCCAAACGAACTCGTTGATGACATCCTGGACTTAGCGTCCTACTGGGCCCACACCTCCCTCACCCTCAAGGAGCTCAGAACCGTCAACCAGAACAACGAGTGCATGTATATGCGCACTCTGCCTCTCGGCCTTCCTAACACCGAGGGCGACTTTACGCTCGTAGCCCAGGAGAGAAAAAGCGAATCCCCAAAGAACAAATCATATGACTTGTTTCGCGGACAGGATTGTATATCTGACGAGTCCTTCGTCACGACTCCTTCGGCGCAGCCATTGTGCAGCAGAGCGCATCCCTGCCGCAAGATTGTGTTTCATCTTTGGGGTCACGACCAGGGGTGTAGTAGCTGGTATCTCGGAGAAGATCAAGAAACATTCAAAGCTAGTTGGACGTGGTTCAATGCGAGGGTTGAGGAGACACAACCCCGGTGGTCTACAGATCTTTCCACAGACCTATCGGACTCTTCTCTACGAAGAGCAAGCCCAGTCAGCTTCACTCCCAAAGTCTTGGACGGCTCAGCCGAAGCGTTCAGGAATGTCCAATTTAATGTCGGTACGAAGAAGAAAACCACGCACCATACAGTCACTTGGCACTATCTGGACTCCGTTACAGAAGGATCTCCAGCTGCCAAGGAGGCAGGTGCTCGGGGACAGGACTGGAAAGCTTTGGATGGGAAGGTTGTGAATAAGATGCAACGGGGGGACTGCATTGCGCTGTGGATGAGGGCTCGTTATCCGGGCTGGGAATGCACCCTCGAGAAGGCGACGATTGCTATATATTGGGCTGTGTAGAACTCGGTCTGTAATGTCTGGGTAGAGATGCTACTGACTGGCGGACTTGCGGCGATAGGACTTGTATTAGTTCGTGGTGTATGTACGTTTTTGTTGTTGATTCTGCAATTTGTCAATGGACTATGTTTCCCCACGGTCTTGGTGGCACTACCTAGTGTTCGGATTTTCGAATCTAGCGCAAACCCACCGCAAAGACAGCTAGCAGCGACACTGGTCCTAAGGCCGGATATGAAGCTGCATGAAGGCGGTCCGAAGCGACCTCCCATTGTACTTCGAAGGCATCTATCACGTGCATTCTTTTGCATGCATCGGTGCACCGGGGACTGTCCCTCGACGGGATGCTTTGGTGGGTGCGTTTGGGTTCGAGTTCGGTTGCCTTCAAGTTCGTTTGATGGTGACTGTCCAAGTTCCGCTACAGCCATGCACCAAAAATACTGCCGACACCAGTTACTCCTTCCAGCTTCAAGATTCAAGCTTCGAGTCCGGGGCCAATGCACCTGCCAACAACATATCAATAACAAGGAATTTTGGAGATAATTCGGGTATGCGCGCCTTCCACCATCCGAATCATGATACATGATACTCCAGGTATTCTGGACTGGGGAAGAGTCGGTCACGCAACTTTCCTACGACAACTATGAGGCCTCGTGGCGAGCGCGCAGTAGTGACACGAAATGCACTATCCAAGCAGCCCCTGTCAGCAGGCCTAGGCCACCAGGAGGTATCCTCAGGTTCTCGAATCCTCTCGTACTCGATGGTCCGAAGCGCCGGTCCGTTTCTTTATCCGCCCAGATGGGCGTTACGGCCACGTATAAAGGAATGCAAGGACGGGGTTGTGAGAATAAGCACCCCTTCAATGGCTCCCTTACCCTATGATCCTCTCCCGAACGAATTGGTTGACGACATCCTGTCCTGGCTTAGCATCCTACTGGGCTTACACCTCCCTCACCCTCAAGAGCTTAGAACGGCCAGCGAGATGGACGAGTGCATGTATATGCGCAGTCTGCATCTCAGGTTTCCCAACACTGAGGGCGATTTCAGGCTCGTAGCCCGAGAGAGTGATGGTAAACACCCAAAGAGTAAAGCCTATCCTTTGACTTGTTGCGCGGGCGAGAACCTCTATGGATGAGTCCCTCGTCACAATTCCTTCAAGGCAGCCGTGGCGCACAAGAGCGCATCCCTGCCGCATGATTGTGTTTCATCTTTGGAGTCACGACCAAGGGTGGAGTAGCTGGCGTATCCGAGGGGATCAAGGGACATACAGTGGTAGTTGGACGTGGCTTAAGCAGGGTTGAAGAGACACGTCTCCGATGGCCCGCGGACATGCCGGACCCTTTCCTACGAAGAGCAAGCCCGGCCAGCTTCGGTCACAAAGTCTTGAAAGGCTCAACTGAAGCGTTCAGGAATGTCTAATGCAATGTCCACGCGAAGAAGACTACGCACCATATGGTCACTTGGCACTATCTTCACTCCGTTACGGAAGGATTTCAAGTTGCCCAGGAGCAAACACTCGGGGACTAGGACCAGAAAGCTTTGGATGGGAATATTGTGAGTACGATGCAATGGGGGACTGCATTACGCTCTGGATGAGGGCTCATTAGCATTATCCTGGCTGGCAATGCATCTTCGAGAACACGAAGATTACTGTCTATTGGGCAGTGTAGAAGTTGCACCACCCATACAGCCTTTGGCAGTGGGCCTAGGCCACCACGAGGTATCTTTAGTTTCTCGAAGCCTCTTGAACTGAATAGTCCCGAGTACCGTAGTTACGCCGCCCTGATAGCCATCGAAGCTCCACGTATGAAGGACACCAGCCTCTAGATTGACCACCATTGCAATGGTTCCTCACCGTATGATCCTACCGTCTTAGACATCCTCAGGGTTAGGCGTTACTTCACGTTCATCCCGCATCCTCTCCCGAACGAACTTGTTGACGACATCCTGGACTAGCGTCCTACTGGGCTCACACCTCTCCTCACCCTCGAGGAGTACAGAACCGTCAGCGAGAGCGGCGAGTGCATGTATATGCGCACTCCGCCTGTCGGTCTCCCCAACACTGAGGGCGACTTCACGCTCGTAGCCCGGGAGAGCGACAGTGAACCCGCAAACAGCAAAGCCTATGACCTGCTGCTCGGACAGGATCATGTAGCTGACGAGTCCCTCGTCACGGCGGATCCATCAGTGCAACTTGGGTGCACCAGAGCGCGTCCCTGCCGTAAGATCGTGTTTCATCTTTGGAGTCACGACCAAGGGTGCAGCAGCTGGTACCTCGGAGAGTATCAAGAAACATACAGGGCTAGTTGGACATGGTTTAATGCTAGGGTCGAGAGGTCACCTCTCCGATGGTCCTCAGATCTTTGTATGGACATATCAAACTCTTCTCTACGAAGAGCAAGCCCAGTCAGCCTCAGTCCGGACGTCTTGGAAGACTCAGCTGAAGCGTTCAGGAATGTCCAATTCAACGTCCGCACGAAGAAGAAGACCACGTACCATGCGGTCACTTGGCACTATTTGGACTCCGTTACAGAAGGATCTCCAGCTGCCAAGGAGGCAGATGCTCTGGGACAGGACTGGAAAGCTTTGGATGGGAAGGTCGTGAATGAGATGCAACGGGGAGACTGCATTGCGCTGTGGATGAGGGCTCGTTACCCGGGCTGGCAATGCACCCTCGAGAAGGCGAAAATTACTGTCTATTTTGCTGTCTAGATCGCGATCTGACATGTCTGGGCAGAAATACTACTGATTAATACTGATTGGCGGCCATGCGGCGATAGTACTTGTATAAGTTTTTGATGTATGTTGACACTGGCATGTAAAGAGGCGGACGATACTTGCTTTTGATTCCACAACCCGTCGCACACGACGATACAGCTTACTTTGTTTGCTCTAGAACCTTGTTGGCCCATCTTAAGTCCATCTAGTCTGTATTGGAGGTAGACAGGCCTGACGGTAAAGGGTCAGGAGCAACCTCCCGTCGTACTTAAGCTTCAAAGTATCGATGTCACCGTGCTCGATCATGGGGTACATCCCGCGATTCTTCCTCGTCTGCAGTGCGGGCCTTCGAGCGCCACACGACTTCTTCCACAGCCTACGCTACAGAAGATAAATGAATTTTATATTCCATTGAAACGTTGACCATGAAACTTGGATGAAAAAAATTGTCACAATGCTAGTCGCGGTGCTTGAATGCACTGTGCACACACGACAGCTACTGCTAATCGCTCATGAATAAGTTACATGACCTCGCACGGATGTTTTGATGTTTCACGTTCGCATGTTCTTGGTCTTCATTTCATGAGAAACGGATATTCCCTTCAACCCTGAATCGCTGGGACTCGGGAGAAGAGCACGTTGCGCCATATAGGATAACAGACGGCGAGACTGATACAGCTGGTGAGGCTTACGTGTCAGATCCTCCTTTGCAAAAGAACCAGCCGTAACGTTCGCCCCCCCCTCACAACTGCCGCTAGGCAGCGAAATGCTGCAGGACTTGTCGCATATGGACCGCATTACCCAACTGCAGGATGAGATACAAAGGGTGAGTGGATATAGCTGGCATCGCTACGAATCTAGAAGAAAATAACGATGGAATATGGCCCGCTGGCCCTGAACCGCGGGGACAGCTCCTTATGATCATGTCGAGTAGCATCGCCTACCTCACTACTCGTTCGACCTTCCTCCAAGTCAGCGAGGAAATACCGATCACTAAACAACGAAATCCGGACAAGTTCGATCCGCCGGAGGTTTTTGAAGGTGTGTCACCCGGGCAAACTACCGCAGACGGCCGCGTCTCAGAATGCAGTTATTCCACCCAGCGAACAAGAAAGAGCTCGTCGATGACTTGATAGTAAAGGCGAAACAGATCGAAGTCCTCATCCAGTCCTTGCCTGTACCGGAACCCGAGGAACAGCAGGTGAGTCCGTCCCTCTTCTGGGACAGTGTTATACTGGCTGACTCGCTCGCCCAGGCGAAGCGCCTTCAAGCTCTAGAGAGCGAGATGGCGGAGGCAAATGACGAATACATTCGGGCAGTTGATCGCGCAAGTCTGTACATCCACCATGTATCGCATCCACCATTCTCTAACTTCCTGCTTAGAGAGCCTCCACCGCCAGTTTTCAGATCTGCTACGTATGATGCTGGACAATGCCGAGGTCGGCGCGGACCTGTCCTCAAAAGGCGGTTAATCATCACATCTAGATGACTCGCTCATCCCGAACCACGATACAGATTGTCCGTTCCAATCTGTGCATCCACACCTATCTGGTCCACCACGTTGGGTTTCGAAGACAAGCCAGCGAGAGATACAGCTATATGTAGTCACATGCTTTTGAAACTCTGTGTCCTGTGTCTGTACGTATCCTTGCTGCAATACGCATACGGAGATGTTCCAGATACTTGCAACATCGGTATCCAAGTGCTAGCCCTCCTCGTGATCCTGAGCTGCAGGGGCGCTGGTGACGGAAATCTGAACATGGGTCCGTCTCCAATAACCACCAGGCAACTTTCACCTGAGGGTGTTGAGATGCGTCACGATATGCTATGGACGATCGTGATCGTGGCCACTCTGTATCGCTCTTGTCCTTTTGTTACATATAATGCGTGGTCGTGACTATAGCCTTCGTACAGCATTACTAGTTTCGTCCACCTCTCCAAGTCCCCTGCTGGCGCCCAACCTTACCCCTATGCAACGTAAGTAAACTTATTCATATCATCATCATCCCTCTTCAGGTACTCCTGATCCACCAAATGAACGATCCTCTGCTTAATGACGTTCACCTCGGGCACGAAATGGCTCTTGACCGCACCGATGGTCTCCGTCTTGAGTGCCTCGTAAGTGAGCTCTTTCTTCGCTTTCATGATGCGGACTATGGCCGCGTCGAGGTAATGCTTTCGGTCGGAGTCGATGTGGGATTGCGTGCGTTTAGATTCTTCGGGCTGCGTGGGGCAGAGGGTGGGTGGAGGAAAGGCCAAGGGCTGTCAGCACGTGCTCGACGAACAAGCGAGCCGACGAAAAAAAGCGCACCGTTTCCTTGGCTTGAATCGAGTTGATGTGCACCTTCGCCCGTGCATCCGTGAACTCGGCATTGAAATAGAACACGTCGTCCTCATTGACGTCCTTCCCCACAGGTCGTTTCTTCAGGACCTTCTTGCTCGCACAAGCAAGACTCTGCAGGGTCCGTTTGAGCTCTCCGTCGTCTGGTTCGGTTTCGTGCGTGCGTGTCAGCTCAGGCCACCTGTGCTGATTTGCAGAGAGAGATTATCTCACCCATTCTAGTCGCTTCTTGGATAGCGCTATAGCCAATCTCCGTTTCGTCATTGAAAAGTAACAATACCACAGCCTGGTACAGGCTAACGGTCAAGTCCTTAGCTCCGGCTTTGAATGTCGCTTTCAGCGTCGCTGTTCCGAGGGAATGGTCCCAGTCGAGTTTATGGCCTTGGTGTTTAGCTTTATAGAACGTAGCATACGAGGCGAGGTCCGATTGCATCTAGGGATTCATTATGGCCGGGACACACATGGGAGAAAGGAGGTGCAAACATACCGAAGGCAGTAAATCGACGTCTTTCTTCCGCGCCGCGAATGGCCACACGCTCCGCTGCAGAACCATGACAGAAAGCTTCTGCGCACTACTCATCTCTGAGATCCGGTTATGGAACTCCCGTAGTATCTCCCTCGACAACGCAAGATCATTAAACATATGGTCTCCCATTCCAAACTCGGGGTCGTACTCTATAAACCAGTATCAGCACACGCCATCTAGCGTCGGGAAGACAATGAGATGGGACGAAACAGGATAGATACTCACTCTCCTTAAGAATCCTCAGCACACCCTTTTCGAAATCATCAGACGCACTCTTCCCGAGTAGCAGCCTCCTAGCCAACGCCCTCGTATAAAACGTCCTGAACACGTCTTTGTCGTCTGTATGCCTATAAAGCGCCAACACGCTCTCCAACAGAGCCTCCCACTCCGCGTCTGACATGCCGCGTTGGCCCCTGCGCATGAGTTTGTCAAGGTGTCGGGCGATGAGTTCGGCGGGTTTGTTCCGACGGGCTCTAAAGCCGTAACTGAAGGCATCAGTGAGGGCATAGGCGAAAGAAGGGTGGGGTGTCGAAGACGGGGGGGAGACGAAGGAAGTCTGGAGGGCGCGGTCGGAGAAGGACTTGAAGGATAGGAGGTGGTCGAGCATGTCGTCTTCGTGTTCGACGTCGTTGACGATGTTCGCTACGGTCGTCTGATGACAGAGCACACGATATAAGGGGCGTCCCGGGACAAGAGGTGATTCGCATTACCTGTACGTAGGACTTGAACTCTCTGCAGAGTATATCCAGGCTGGCTAGAGCTTCGAACTCTGTATAGATCGAGCTGAGTCGGTCCAGCCCCTGCGCATTCATAAGTGGGCCAAGAGCTGCGTGCGGAAGCGGTCAACACCCAGAGGACCGACAAAGTCAAGCCAAGACTAGACATGCCTTCTTTCGCGACCCAGTCCAACCTCCCATCCAACAAGCCCCTCCTGACATTCTGTACAACTCCTCTGACCGTGCCTCCCACCCCACCACAAACCGCCTCAGCTCTCTCTCGCTCCTCTCCTGTGCGCGCCGTAACATGAGCCAAGAAATCCTCCGCGCTGACCTTGTGTTGTTCGATTTTGGTTGTTGCCTCAACGGTGTAGAAGGAGAGCGTTTGCTCGAGGATAAAGCGCTCAAAGATTAAGGCGTAGGCGTCGTGTGTGAGGAGATGCAATACAAGGTTGTGAATCGTGCCTCGGCTGGGGTGGGGAGCCCTGCAGTGAGTGCGTAAGTGTGGAGAGAGTGTGAGTAATTCGATAAGCGGTCGATAAGGGAGAATATTGCACGGACCCATTGGCTCGTTCCCAGTCCAACCATTGTAGAACGCCTGAGCGGATTTGCTCAACTATGAAGGTGTCGTTCAAAATTCGTCGTTGGTAGGACCCAAAAGCGAGCTCGCTAATAAATAAAAAACAATATCAATCATCCAAGGAACGCGGAGAAGCAACCAAACTGCTCACTGGATACTGGGAAAGGTTGGGAACCTTGAGTATGAAAGCGCGATCGAGGTAAGACAACAAGGACTGCACAAGGGCCTACAACGAGCCAAGCGGTAATGAGCATTCTGGAAAGTGCAGGTGTAGGAATCGATCGATCAAAACGCACCACTTGTCTCTCGAACCACTCGCATACCTGCACAAAGTGACCCAGCCAATCTACGACGTCGCCAGTTCCCCTGGAGCTCTCGAGCTCACGAAGTAGACAAATAATAGATTTGTCGATCTCCATGACTAGCATGTTGTGAAGTGCCTCTCCCTGCCGTCCGACACAGACGAGTGTACAACAAGCATTGTAGATGGTCTCGTACGTCTCCGGCAAAAGCGCGGGCTGAGAGCTCTTCGTCAATAGGTGTCTCGTGCAACCCCTGACAATCGTAAAAAGCTTGTCATAAACTATATCTGGCGATTTGGCTGAAGAGAAGGAAGCGATGAGTCGACCTTCAATGAGAGTGTTCGCCGAGTATAGTTGGTACGCGGACTCACGGGTGAAATTCAGGACTTGTATCTCGAGTGGCCCAGTCCTCTCAACAGCTTTCCCTTTGACTTGACATCGAGATCTATATGCAGAGCCGGGGTCAGAGTCGGAATCCAAGCGAGGTGTCTTGTGTGGGTGAGATCGTGAACTCCCGTGGTCATCAGCCGTGTACTCGACGACGGTCGAGCGATAGGCGGTGAAGCCCTTGGACGTGTTAGGGAGTGTCAGGAGCTTGAATATTTCTGTCATCTGCACTTGTAGCTGCGTAGACTGATTGACCCCGTGTAAGTACTACCACCTGGATCTACTTAGTCCATAGTAGCTGAGTTGTTAGTGAGACGGTACGGAAGCAATCAGTGGGATAGTGTACACGACCAGATAAGATTAGATCACCGTTTGCAAGCCCAAGTTATCCCAGACATGGTGAGCCAGATGCAAAGTCCACATAGGCAGTCACGACATCGACATTAGTATGCACATGCAAGAAAATCTAATCTACACGGTTCAGTCCAGGATGGTCATAGAGTCATAATAATATTAATACTGATCCCGGTGTAGGAGCTGGGGGGAACTTCTTATCCCGCTGGCAGCTGCAGCTGCGCAGCATGTCCACCCCGACCATGCCAGTGGTACATATATCCGATGGCTCTGCCTGGAATGTTCTGCCAGAATGTCTGACCTTGCGACGAAAGAAAAAAAATACATTCGTACGTTGCTTGGTCCCTTTTTACGGTTGGGGCAAGAAGCCGCATCAGGTTGACTGCCTAATATAATGCATCGTGGTCATCGTAGTTCTAACCACGTTACTTATATAATTACTGTATTGACTCGTCAGCAGAAGAACTGCCAGCTGGGATCTTGCGCCGAGCCTCGACGACTATGATGATCGAAAAGTCAACCGGATCCGAATTTCTCGTCCACCATGATACCCGAATCTCCGAGTCGGATGCTAGCTAAGTTAGTAGTAGTTCGAACTTCGCAGTCAGCCAGCGCAGCACCTGCCACCTGCTACATACCCAGCGATAGCGTCGAAGTTGGAGTCCGCGGTGGCGGTTAGGCGCAAACAAAGCCTATAGGCTACAGATCAGGAAGTCTAGGAGCCAGCATGCAAGATGGGCGGAAATTATATCGTATGATTCGCCATGATGCGACGTGGGCTGGGGGAATAAAGAGGATCAGACTAGCTGAAAGGAAAGACACCGGGTCAGCTTCAGACTCAGAAAAGAACAGCCGAATGAGATACTAGTTAGTCTACTCCCAATTAGCCATAAGTAACAGTTTGTAAATGGCAAGCTGGCCAGCTGGTACTGTATCACAACAGGACTAGGAGTCGGAGTGTATTTTATGAGTGTCAAATTTATTTACATAAGTTCCAGGGAGACCAAGAGAGGCTGTGAATTACATAGTTTGGTGCATGTGTACGACATACAAGTGAAAGTAGTTAAAGTTTAAAATCATGTCCAATGTCCAATCCATTTTCCGAGACAGAATTCTGCCTTCAAGCTTCCTGAGTGACACGATACACCCCCCAAAGACGAACAATATCGTCCGCGAAAGAGCTCTTGACAGGCCCGAAGATGCGGCCCCTGGCACCAAATAATTTATCATAGCATGATTTCGCGGATCTGCGGGAGCAAGAGAGAGCGAGAGCCAAGGGTTAGAAATGGAAAGGTGCAGAAACTCAAAAGTAACCACAGGGTCCACGGGCGGAGCAAGTTACTCACATTCTTGCTGATTACGGCACTGTTAAGTCCAATCCGCGCGATCGTGCAAAGAACCACCGAAGCGAATTCCGGAATTGTGAGCGTAGTTGATCATAGGTGATCATCGTGGATGCATTAGAGAAAGGGTAGCGACCGCAATTACGTGTTCCAGCGTTGTAGTAAAGAAGATTTTAAGACAACGATCGGGATCAGACAGGGTCAAGTTGGGAATGACGATGCAGCAGGGCCGGAGATGGTGATCATGATGACGGGTTTGTTCAATGAGAGTGATCAACGACAGTGACAGATTTGATGAGCAAAACCCAAGGGGAAAATAAAGGCAAGATTGACGATGAGGATAAAAACGTGAGACAGATGTGCGCGAGGGGTGTGACAGAGGAACGCATGCGTAGATCCCCAAGATGTGGCGGGAATGGCAGTAAAAGTGTCCACAGCAGCGCATGAATGATTTGCATGTTCGAAGTATGGATGCAATTGGGGGACGACAACGAAAGGAGAAAATAAAAAATAAGCATTAGATCAGTGCTGCTACTTCAAGATTGGATCGGAGAACGATGCTATGAAAGGGGTAAATTTGCGATGGGCGAAGATGAGCGTGCAGTCGGAAATTACAACAGGGGTGAGGATAGATTGTAGGAACGGGGACAGATCATTTCAAGGAGGACTTACTCTACATCAGATTGATCAGTAAGCTTTAATTATCATTATCGAGGAACACTTACCTTCAACTGCGGCCATAACTACTCGCAACATTGCCGTATCTGTTGCTGTTGTTACACTAGTAATAGAGAAGAAGCAGATATTAGACCAGAACACTCCGAGAACGTAAGCGAGGGAGTATATCATATCACGCACTGCAAGTAAATTTCTCGCTCTTTAGAGCGCCCTGCCTTCTGTGCCAGTCGGGTGAAGCGCTTTTTGAAGTAATCGCGGCCCGCCTTTGCATCTCCTGTTTCGCCCTCGAAGTCCTACAGATACGGGAAACAATAACATCAGACCGACTACAATGTATACAGATATACATACTGGGAAGAAGTTTTTAATATCAGACTGAGGGATTTTCTTTTGGAACAGGTCGTCCTTGTTCAGGAATAATATCTAGGTGAAGTTGTAAGAACAACTGTTATGAGGTCACGGACAAACACCCACTATCGACGTTTGCTTGAACCACTGAGAATGACATATTGAGTCCCATATGGTCATTGCGTCTTGCATTTGGTTCTTGGAAAAGAGACTGGCATGAGAATCAGAGTAAGATAGGACAGCGCACCACCTACAGCGTCTCGGTCCTCGACAAGACACTGGTCATAGCCACTGAGGCTGACCAAAAAGAGAATGCTAGTAACATCTTGGAAGCAATGTATCCACTTTCTTCGTTCGCTCTTTTGCCCACCGACGTCGACCATGAGCATCTCATGGTCCTTGAGCTGGAACGTTGTTTCGGTTATACCTATTGTCCGCGCCCGGCATTGGACTATATCCTGTTCTGTTGGTTTGTAGGTTTCTTCAAAGAGACGATCCAAAGCAGGGAAGAAATATCCTAAACTGTGGACGAGATTAACATGCGCTGTTTCCTATTCCCGGGGATGATCACGTACTTCTCTGGTAAAGCAGCCTCGTTCCCCCTCTCACACGCCTGCTGAAGAGCCTTATCTTCCCAAAGAGCCTTCAACGGTTCATAGTACGTCATCGGGAAGGGCTGGTGGGGATGGACGTCAGGGGCATTCTTGATAAGCTCCACATGGTCTAGATTGTCCTCTGCGACGTCAAGCCCCATATCCTCCATTGCCTCGAATACGTAGTTCAACCCCGTCGTCAAGTTGTTGAAAACAAGCTGGCGGTAATTCTCTACCTCTTCAGGGGAGAATGGGACTCGGTGTATGAGCCGCATTTGCTGTTGTCCGTGAGTTGGGGGGAAAAGGGGTAAAAACGAAGCGTTCATACTTTGAGAACCGTCGACTTTCCCGAATCACCAGAGCCAAGTAATAGAACCTAAGGTAAGGTCAAAGCCATACTTGAGACTAGACGCCGAAGAGCCCACCTTAACCTGAGCAGCCATTTTCGCTTTCGCCTAAGAGAATGAACGACATTCAATATGTAGAATACACAACCGCCGTCCGATCCCCGGGTGACTGTCGTATGGGATAGCAATACGAAACTTACATCTCGCATGAACTTCTCAGCTTCTTTGTGCCTCCGCTTGTCCTCCTCCGTTACTTCTACAATCCCCCTCGATGAAAAGCATACACCCATGCGTGGATCAGGTCAATTAGTGGATTATAATGGAAAAGATTCCGAGCTGTGAGCGCTAGGCCCTAGCTTGTAAATGGGACAGGAGGCTGTTGGTGATGTTACCGATAGTGGTGGTAGGTGATGGGAAGAAAACGCAGATACAAGAGATGACAACAGAGAAAACAACAGGGAAAGGTGAGAAAGCGGTGGTGGAATATGAAAAAATTGGTGGGATGGAGTGTCCCAACTCAAAGGTTGTGCAGACAGCAGCCAATCAGTGTGTGAGATCGCAGAGCGAGACGGTGTGGGAGTAAACACGGATCAACACCCCGCTTTTGCCGCTGTCGCGTCTTTGTACCCCCAGCCTCAGTGCGGACTCGAAGTCGGTCGAGTTTATCGCAATCCGATGAGCTTTCGCGTAACTCATCCTCTAGAGCCCCAATAACCATCAAAGTACTTATGAGTAATGAATGTGTAACAAGTTGCCTGCAGGGTCAGAGAAATGGGTTCGGCTAACATTTTGGTATTGCGTCAAGCGCCCCTCCTCAATCTAGCTGTATGCATACATGATGTCTACGTGGCTGTTTAACGTTTCGAACTAAGTTACCCTGCCAGCAGTACGATGATACTATCCTATGTTTGTCGCACTAATGAGCTCCATGCGAAGAAGCACTCGAGCGAAGACACTGCAGCTAATCTGTACTAGTGATCAAAACAAAACCTCCTCAAAAAATGGCCCCTCGGAGATCTGACAGTGTGCAATCAAGGCAACCGGAAGCTGAAGCGCTGACAGTGGCCTGACACTCGTGCTATATAACGTTGCCCGTACGTCATAATGTCCACGCACGCGATTTTGCAATTGATTGACCTTCAATAATACTGTACTAACCAGAAGTGAGTAGTGAGTTAGGGAACTCCGGCCTCCGAGTCGGCCTCTGTGTACTGTCTTTGCTCCATCTGAGGAGAAAGGGAGCTCTCAGAGAAATCGTCAAACTCTCATACCATCGTATGGCGCGTCGGAATAACTATGCACCTACTTATAACTACTGTAAAATTAGCCGTGGGTTGATAGGAATATATACCCGTAACTAGTCTACAACTTCCGAGATTCTGAATCATCCTCCTCCCACGACGACCTCTGCGCATTGACGGGATCACAATTCTTGCACGCTGATAGGTTGGATAAAAGTGCGATGGTGCATGCGGAACAAATGCGCTTCATGGCTTCATGGCGTGGTAGCACTCAGCTTGCCGGCGGGAAGTCATGGCAGTAATCGGAGAGTGTCAGAAAGCATACGGTCAGAAAGCATACGGTGGGTGCACTGGTGGACCCAGGTCCCACTGACTGCATAATTGACGGTCCTGTCGATCTCTCCATGTCATCTCCAGTGCCATGACAATGACGATCAGAACGAACTACTCCCGTGACGCTGCGTGCAACGAGAGCTCCCGAGTAAACCTCGTTACCACATACATGAAACGGTAAGTCAGCACCGAAGCTGACGCGCCGACGACGGTCAACAGCGGATTTTTTGGCCTGTAATGTGTGCGAACTTGGATGGTTCCATTCACATATATAATTGCGCACCGCGCGACTTA
This sequence comes from Melanogaster broomeanus, assembly GCA_014904935.1. Classification (NCBI taxonomy): domain Eukaryota; kingdom Fungi; phylum Basidiomycota; class Agaricomycetes; order Boletales; family Melanogastraceae; genus Melanogaster; species Melanogaster broomeanus. The sequence goes on along the minus strand of MU123707.1, from coordinate 244,296 downwards.
GCTTCTTCAAACTGCGTTAGGTTTGGGGTTCAGACAGCTCGGCCTTGCAACTGGTGCAATTTCCCGTTATCATTGATCTCCCGTGTGGCAATCGAATAACCGTCTGACAAGTTCTGCTCAGAGCTCATAAGCAGGAATATATCTGGTACTCACGATCACATTAGGTACCAGGTACGATGAGAGTCTGATTATACATGCAAACTCGACAGATGACGGCGGCCGACTAGAAATGATTATACTGTAATATGCAGCTCGTCAGTCAGTTTTGTCGTGACTGATCATGATCATGACAGAGCATGCAGATGGATTAGTATGCTGACCACGTAGCACTGTAGCCCCACATAGGATTGTAATTTTGGCCTTCTCTGAAAATGGACCTGCGGCGGGAATAGCGGCGGACGCAGGCATGATGCAGGCCTTTCGCATTGCATTCATAAACTGCGGTCCAAATCTTTCAAATCGTCCGCAGCCTTCAATATTTCGCCGGAATGACGCCAAAGCTGAACTTTGAAACTCGACCCCGTGGCGGGGAAGCATGTAGTGAAGTCGCCGTGACAGCCCGTCTCACGAGTATTTAGTTTCGCAACTGACCATAGGCTCGTCTCCCACACCACGTTTTTCTGTAGTAACGGCGAAAATTTTAGTGGGCCTCATTTCTTGGAGATGCGAGCAATTGAATACGCCACATGTACGTGTGGTCGCTGCTCCGAATCTGGAACCCACCAAAAGCGAATGAATTGTGAGTCCAACAGGACGCGAAGCCTGGGATGAGGTCAACAAGTTTTTTCGGGAGAATGTGTCGAATAGGTGGACGCCAACAAAGCAGTTTGGGCCAACTGTGAGTGGAAGTGCACAGAGTGTCAGAGTGTGGTTCCATACATATTTTTACGATGTTCCAAAATAAAAAATCGAGGCCCGTGATTGGCTGGCTGAACCTAGAAAATATTAAATATTTTCGTGAGAACCATTGCCGCCAGCTGCAGTGAGTCCTAATACATTCTACAGCAGCTTTCTTATGGTGACCCGACAACCCCTGTCCAGATATACTCCACAATCTCTCCCAATTATCCCCTCCTTGGTGTAGATTCCGTGGAGTCACAAACATTACAAAACGTACAGGGGGGCTAATGAGACTCTAAATCGGGGAAATACTATCACAGAAATCCTCCTGATACGAGCCATTCGTAACAATGTCTTGCAATCTCTTCGCTGTGATCTTTGCATGATGGTCAGCGCGGTCGGAGCTGCGTCAGAGGGAGACCTACTTATGCAAAATGCATGCGGAACTCCGGAAGCTCCGTTCACAATACGAGGCTCATTGCCCCCGAATGCTTCGAGGATTGCATCCCTTTGCTTATCCACCCATTCATCATTCTCCGCGAAGTAGAAGCACAACAGATCTCTGTGTTTGTCGAGAAACTCCGCGTCCAATTCACAAATCCTAATCATCTCGTCATGAGCCATCGACATCGATGCAAATATTGCTTGGGGTGATCGTAAAAACGAATGCAATGTATTCAGTGCCGCAGGAGGGTATGAAGGGAAGAGCATCCCAAGGAAGCGTGATGGGTAAATAGCAAAAGATCCTCGCAAGATTGGCCGTGATACGAGGTAAAGGGGCACGAAATAGCCACTGCGTCAAGTGTTAAAAAGCTGTGGAGCCCGCTCAGCAAGTTATGAACGTCACGAACTGAGAGCTTTCGACCATTGGGAGTGTCTGCGATCTCCGCAATGGTAGGAAGTAGGAGAAAGGCGCTGGATATGGAACCAGGCCGGAACTTCAAAATCTTGAAAAGGGATGGGAATACCGACAGGGAACGAGATACAAATAGGAACTTGCCTGCAGAGCAAACCAGGCTCCTACACTGTGGCCAGCCACAACAATCCTCACTGAGGCGCCGAAGGTCGATTTTATAGCGTCAGTAATCCTGAGAGCGTTCTGAACCTGGCATGTCAAGCCAAAGTGGGATGCGTTGAGACCAATGTCAGCGAGTGCTTCGAGTCCAACGACGGAGCATGGCCAACATGGGAATAAGTGAGAATGGCCAGTCTTTCTGAGGTATCACTGTCGTAAACCGTATTCAGGAAAAGTGAATAAAAATCTATGACCCCGGGATTTCCTGTAGTGATATGAATTGGGTAATGGAGGAAACGCTGGCCAGTGGCTACACACCGGGGATGAAGAGTAATACTGTCTGAGGAGGCGCCGCGTCGGTCGCTTTGCATGGCCACCAGTGTACATGAACGGGTTGAATTCCGTCACTCTCCGGGAAAACTGCATTGTGATACGGGTTACCAGTGCTGGACGATTCAGGTAGGTTATCTGACACTAGAGGCTGGAGGAAAGGAGGCAGTGGGCCTGCTTTCGCGTCCTCCTGAAAAAAGCATGTGTACAAGAGAGCTGAGGAGGAGAATCAAAATGCGAACGTATACTGGTCGAAACGTTCCTTGCTGAGCGCTCTGTTATGAAAACTCCTCCCCAACTGCCACCCTACATAGCGGTGCCAGTCATGATCGAAGCCTTGAGGCCCAGCCGAAAGTCGCAAGAGGCTCCAAGAGGCTGGGAGTGATCGGTAGAGGCGCGTAAAAAGGAAATAGTGTCAGATAGTCGAAAATAGTCGTTTTCGGGTATTTTGGCTGTTGACGAAACATTGAACCATTCATAACCAAGATTCGACACAATTTGCTTCACTTTTCTGCTTTGTTTTCTGGCAGCAAAGCTAGCGAAGCACACGAAGCAGGCTGCTCTGTGTACCTTACTAGTTTTGCTCCCAGTGCAACATCCGAGTCGTCCCCTGGCCTCCTGTAGTACTTTCGATATCTCGTCCTACTGCCTCTCAACATGCCATCTAAAGAATACTACTGTGACTGCCAAGAGGTCTGCAAGGGAATCCGTACGAAAGTCTCCCGGGGTACCTTCTGCTGGCACGAGAAGTATTGCAGGTCTGCTACCTCCATACTCCCTTCATTCCGGGCGGTTCGACAAGAAGCTCGCATTACACCCAAACATCTGAGCCAACCTCCCCTCACAAACATCGCAAGAATGAATCCACCGACTTGGAACTTCTCCCCAGAGTGCCACCCCTTTCTCCCTCGCTATACCACGAGACTGTGGCAAAATCGTAAATTCTGCTGACTAAGCCACAGCATGTATCGTATGTTGTCTCAGTGTCGTCTTCGTCTTCTACCACGATGACAGGATATCGCCACGATAAGAAAACTTATGACTTGGACTATCAAATGAACACTTTCAAAATGCAACCTTTCTCCTGGTGCCTCCTGTATCCCAACCTCCAGCGCAATCACGAACGCATAGCACTATTGACCCGACTGACGACTACGATCTCGAATCTCATAAGTTAGTATTGACTTGACTGAAGAGCCTACCAAGTCCCGCCAAGCACCCCAACATACAGCTCCATGCAAACGAGAGCTCTCTTAGGAAGGACAGGGTGCCAGATCTCTAGTACCGAATGGAGGTACTGTACATTTCATCCTTCTACTGTTTTTCAGTGGTACTGACCTATTTCTTGTGCAACTTGAAGGACACCAATTCTTACAGTAGTCTGTCGTCCTCATGGTCTGAGTCATCTTCTCAGTGCATTGTGTCCCACAGATGTTGTACCGAAACGCATATATGCACTCCAGTCGCCAGTGCCACGACGGAAGCTTCCGGTTTGACAAAGAAAACATTGTGATAACTCTGTAAGTATACTGTTCCTCCTCATCGTTACTAAAACATCTGCATTTGCAGCAATATACTATCCATGCGACATGCGAGCACAGCCGCAGGCTGCGAAGAAGCAGACCACTGCATCGACTATCAACTGGGGGATATTCGACGATTTCTATGGAAGGGGACCCGACGAGGAGTAGCTGTCATCGTCATTGCTATGGAGGCCCACTCTTCGAGTCATTTTCTTGTTGTGCTACCTATTTGCTAGGATTCGCGAACCACAGACACATTTGCCATCTACCTCCCAAAACCCGTTGCGATACCCGTTCTTACTTGTTCCGATCCTTGTTATGCTGCCTGTAGTGTACGCGCTGCATTTCCCCCCTCTTGTTTACATGTTACTGCCGCTCGTTTTTGCAGGCCGCTCATTTTCCATGATGCTAGTATACTGTCGTTTACATGCAATTCAATCATTTGCAGTACGTCTCTAGCAGTCTCGCAGTGCCTCTAAATACAACTATTTGTCATTCTAGGGAAATAGAGGATCCTAGAAGAACTAAAATTAGCTCGTGTTTCATAGAGGCTGGTCAAGGAATGGTCGTGAAAATAGAGGCTGGTAGAGGCGAAATTACTACTACTAGGAACCTCTACCAGCCTCTACCAGCCTCTTGCGACTTTTGGCTGGGCTTGAGGTTTCAACGTTTCAACGTTTCAACTTTTAGCGCCTGCCTGATTGGGAATACTCAATACAACTTGTTGGGTAGTACCGTGACATACCACGTTCAATACAGCGCCGATGTCTCGTGTACCGGCCTTCCCTCTCGAACCTCAAAGGCGGACCCGCACTCCCTCAATATCTAGGCCCATTCCAAACCCACTTAACTATCCCACTTCCTTGCCAAGCACAAGGCCTCTTCAGATCACCAGACCTCCCTCACATCCGACCACCCCAAGCAACGGCACCTTCACTTCATCCTCACCCAAGCCGTCCATCACTTCATCCCCAAAGGGCCCTCATCGTCCACAAAGGTCAGAGCTCAGACCGCGCCAGGCTTCTGACTATTCCGCATCCGAACAAGCCTCGACATCGTCTCGCCTAACCAATGACTTAAACGGAAGGGAACGCCATGACAGCTCCAGTACGACTCGCTCCGATGCGTCCATTCATCAACGACCCGCTAACGGGACTGTCTACCTCGGGAACAGACCTGCTTTGGATCCTCGCTCCGTGACTAATGTCAGTGAAGAATCAGGTATTTCACCGGTATCACCTTCTACGACTTCCCCGGCCCTTTCCGCTGTCATGGCCGCTTTCAGAGATGCCGGAGAAGCCAGTGCTCGCAGGCGTGGTACTGATGAGCTCGACTACGAACGTGGAAGAAGGATGGAGGAGGAAATGATCCGGCAGGAACGAATCAAAGAACGAATGCCTTACAGGAAGCCTACCGGTAAGGCTAAAGCTGGCGACATCGATGGTGAGTTCCAATCCCAAATACGATACTATGTCACAATGTATAATGGTGAGTCGCTGAGTTGACCCACAGCTGTCTTGGATCAGATCAGGGACGAGTGGGAGTTTGTTATCGACCCCGATGTAAGAGAATGGTTTTGCACAATCTATCATGGCGTGACAATAGCTGACCCCTCCTGATACAGTTCAATAACGTGGACCTGGCCCTATCCCTACTCGATGAATCGTCAACCGGCAAAAGTATGAACTCCTTCCGGAAGACAAAACAGATGTTAGCGGAGGCACTGAAAGGATCTGTCGATAGTCAGTGATCCCCTCTCCTGGAATGTGACATTTAAAAAACTTCGGACTTTGGCAGAGCATTACAAGGCCTTCGCCGATGCGTTACCGCAACACGCCGGTTTTTTGAACCATCTAGGACAAGCCCAAGCACAAGTGCAGGAGACGCGTACCGCCCTGCAGGAGGCTAAAGAGTCTCTTGGCAGCAAACGTGCTGATCTTGTCCAGTTGTGGTCTAGAGGTCAGACCTTAGAAGAGATGATGCGATTGTTGGATCAAATGTCGGTCAAGTCTTTCTGCAGTCGTCCGGAATACTGAAACTGTTCAAGCGAACACTTAAAATTTGTCCCGGATGCCCTGGAGACTCTAATATCAGAAAAACGCCTTATACAAGCTGCAGTACTGCTGGTTCGCAGTCTCAAACTAATCAACAAACCAGATATGCAAGAGATTGGTGCCGTTGCCGACTTACGAAGTTATCTCGTCGGACAAGAAACAGTAAGACACAAAGAACGCCTTTCCATAGAAGTACGAAGCTTACGGTTTACAGGCACTTCGAGAGATTCTCGTCGACGAGCTCCATAACCATCTCTATCTCAAGTCATTCTGGTGCGAAACACGATGGACTGCATACACCCCGGGTCAATCAACATGTGCGTGGTGCCGTTACTGCATAGTCTATCACCCTAATTTAAGGTAACCAGTCTCGAAAGTCGAGTTTGAAGACAAATCCGCTCAGTCAGGTGCATCGAATGGTGCTCCCCGCGTTTCCGAAACATTTCCTTCTCATGATACCCAGACATCGCGCCTCTCACACTATCTTACTGGACTGGCGACCCGACCAAATGACCCTCCTCACGACCTTGACGATACCAACTTCCAGGGTAGTGTGACTGTACAGGAGATATCGATATCACTATCTGTGTCATCAACTTCTCTACAATTCAGCAAGGCCAACGCCAATCCTGAGGCGGATTCGTTCACTTATATGGAAACACTATTGGAGTCCCTAGCTGTTCTAGGTAAACTAGGGAGCGCTCTCGATATCGTGATGCAACGACTACAGAGCGAAATATTTTCATTGGTCGAGTCTACGGTCGACGAAGTTGCAGAGCGCGCAGAAGAGTCGAAGAGAAGTTCTGTTCACCTTACAACAACTGGCCTTGGGGCCAAATCAGTGGGAGGATACGTCTTCGTTTCTCCAGAACCAATCACCATCGCCTCGGTTCATCCAACTCTTGCTCCAAAAAGGGATGTCAACGAGAGCATCTGCACTTCGGCTTGCTGCGCTGGAGTCATCGTCGAAGCACCGTGATCAGGAGATCTTGAGAGACCTCTTCTGGACGGTATACTCTAAATTGGATGCTGTAACCCAGGGCCTCCGTGTTGTCTTTGAAGTAGCTAATCGTATCGGATCAGTGAGTAACAACATTTTTTTCATCACGCTGTTGGATTTCAACAGCTGAAATTTGTTCTTAGCGACGGGACTTTAAGGATTCTTTGGGCGCTAAAGCCAGGAGCCCTTTTCCCCATAGCCGATGTTTGGCTACCAGTACAGGCCGAGGTATGTCCTCGTTGTCGAGTAATTGATTCCAGCACTGACAAATCTGCCAGGTCCGGACCCTGCTTCACGATTACTTGACTGACGAGGAGCGCAGCGCAGTTGCGGGCCGGAATCCAATCACTTCCATCAACGAGGTGCTTCGTGAAGGGCGTTTTACGCGAGACAGACTCAAGTATTTGTAGACAGTTTCCCTTTTATCTTGGCCAGATACTCATTTGAGACCAGGGCATCTTCCGATTTTCAGACACGGATACGAAAACAACAGAAAGATCCTTCGGAAAACACGAGGATGAACTCATGCGTGCCCTCCGAGACACCAATGCCAGGGCTCGTCCAGAGTTCCTCAGAAGAACATGGGACAGAGTATACTATCCACTGTCGGGTCTGATGAACGAGCACTTGGTGCTGGACAGCATCACGACTGCTAATCAAACCGGATGCGTTCATGTCAGCGTATTGTTCCAACCGACTCTGGCATTTTTGGGTAGGGTCGCCAATGTTTTACCTGATGGCATGGAGAGTGCACGATCGGCAAGTGACGTGTTGGAGGAGTTCGTTCTAAAGGTGTACCTACCACAGTTGGAGGAGAAGATATCGTTGTTGTTCCATCAGGCAATTTCAAGTAGGCATATTCGTCCACGGGTTATCTATTTGAAGGAGCTAATACTGCACAGGTCCAGATGCCTTCCCAGCTCGACATCTTATCAAACCCGGTTCAGCCCCCCAGCCCGTTCTGAAGGTGTGTGACTTGACCTTCGTCAACTTAATTATTCACTAAATGTTTCCATTAAGGCGGCCACACAGCTGATGGCTCTAAATCAAACTATCTCTCTCTTT